>JANEHU010002709.1:0-15749 GCA_027563435.1 Nasonovia ribisnigri | reverse complement strand
GATAAGTACGTTCAAATATTTTTCAAATTTTATGTTTTTATATTTATAACATATTATTTTAATTGAGATGGAACACATTTTTGTCATTTTTTTCAACTTGAATTTCGATTAATATATTTATATCACTACATATAATATTATGTTGGCTGTTCAAAAATGATAGGAGAACAGATTACAGAGAACATAATGTAATTTACTGTTGTTCATACTTCATTTCATGGAAGTTTTCTGGACCATTTGTTGTTTTATATCCTATTATTTTATTTTGTTGATTATATTAAACAATTGTGAAATTTGTAAAATTACGCAACATCGCGCAAATCGTGTTAACAAAAATGTAGTTACTGCCGATATGCGAATGCGATTATGGTAGGCCTTTTAATATTAAATCAATTAAGCACCATTTATTTTTGCATGTCAAACAATTTGTCTACCTATTTCAAAAAAAACTTCTACTGAAAGTCAAATTTAATTTTTATGAACGTTTGAAGTTCAAATTTTTCCAAGACCGGTTATTTATTTGATCTAGAGATTTTCTTATTTTGCTGTAATTCACTTGAAATTAATATCATGTTTATTTTATCAATTCCTATTATACTTGATAACATTTTCAAAATATTTTAACTCATTTTGAGCTGTTAACGGACATTTAAAATTAAAATTATTTTAGTTTTTTCCTTTAAATATCAATAAAATATTACTAAAACCTAACTAAAATCGTTATTCTTGGATATATTTAATATGTAATTTCGTACAAATTTGATCATAAAATAACTTTAAAAAAGGGCGGGTATAAGTGGATTTGGTTCTGCTGTACAGAGTAGGTTACGAGTGGGTCACTGTATAATAGATGGTATTAAATTTGAATTCAATGATATGATATCATTGAATACGAAAAACGATTCTAAGCTGAGACGGTTTGTCATTGTGGATATTTTATGTTATATTTATATAGTTATTTCATATTATTAATATATTTATGTATAGTCGGTAGGTTGAATTGATATTATAAAATTACAACAAAATAACTAAAATCGTTATTCTTAGTTATTTAATATTTAAGTTTGATATGAAATAAAAATATTTTCTCGTAAAATAGCTATAAAAAAAACTGTGTGTTTATATTTTTGAGATTTTTTAGTTACAGAATAACCTATACTTATGTGGAACCTTGTTTTAAACTTTCAATTCTTAGCTATAAAAGTTGAAAATGTTATCAATTTTTAACTACGAAAATATTTTTAAATTTAAAATTTGATAAAAGTTGTCAAAAATCGAACTTTAAAATAATAATTTTTGACCGAGTAAAAATGGACAATAATTTAAAAAAAAACTAATAAAACTCTAAAATTGAATGGTTTATAAAAACGCTAATGTAAACCGTCTGTGTAAAACGCATGTATCTACGGTTATTTTTAAATGTCACATGCAACAAAATTAAAATGTTGTATTTACAAATACGCTTCACAATACTCTTAAGAATTAAGATAAAATCGATAAATTCGACAAAACAGAATAAATCGACCATGCCAGTTTATAAATAAAATACCTGTTTACGACAAATAAAACAATAATTATAAATTTTCATTAGATAAATACCACTTTTTACATTAGTTATTTCAAATAAATATTGTAAAACTCTGAATATACAAGAATATGCATTTTTATTAAAATATGCAAAATTATGAAAAATAACAACGGTTTTGTTCATTATAGTAAACGACCCAATATATTATTTGGATTAAAGGAAAAATAAATTATGCTAATGCATAGTAATCCAGCCCTAGTTATAATGGTTGTCGGTCAAATTTATATTATATCTGCAGGCTATAAAACTATATTATTCAGTATTTAACACGATTTGATTTAGGCATCATGGTTATAGAACGTTAAATAAAGTATGAACTAAAGAAAAATATAAAGTTTATGTGGGGGGGGGAGGTTCGCCACGTCACCAGGCTACCATCAAAAATTCAACCCTGCTTTTACCCATCACCAGTTCAAAACAACATGCTAAAGTTACATGAGGTACTGCACTCTGCTGTTAAAAAGTATGCATATATAATATTGTATATTATTTTGTGTCAGTTTATTAAACTCAACTTTTCATTATTTGATAAATTATTATTTATTAATTATACAATACTAAGTAAAGATGCTATACAGATGATATACACTACAGTGTACTCTACACTCTACAGGGTTTTACCTCATGTGTGTCCTGAGTTTTATACAGTGAAATTTCCATTTAACAAAATTTTCGGTTCAACGAAATATTTTCGAGAACCGACCTAAATTAGAACCATATTTATTTAATTCTGTTTAATGAATTTTTCTGTAATACAAATTTTTGTTGCCATGAGACTTCCCAAAGTGTAAGTTTCACTGTTCAATATAGTATAGGTTTAAGAATCGTTAAAATGTTTATTTTGTAGATGTATAGGTAAAAATAATACAGCGTAGTACTATTCTATAGTAACAAATAATATAGACTGACTTTCTTTCAACGAGTTCAAAGGTCTGTAAATCAAAGTGGTGAACACAATGTTCTAGTTCGACCTAAATTATACAAGAAAATCAGTGTGGAATATATTTTATCAAACACAATTTCGTCAAAATTAACGACACCGAAATAGACATAGAGCGCCGCAAATAATGACGGCCGCAGTGTGAATCAACGGGTGTCCACGCGTGAACTGACTATACTTATATGATTGGTGACTAACCCGGTGACTAACCTGTCTAAGCTATATTAATAAGGTGATCATAGTACCATACTATACTATAAATTATAATAGTGGGCAGCCAGGTAGAGTGAAGAACAATAATTTCATTTAGAATCTTCATGGGCTATTCGGAAATTAAAATTTAAATAAAGGATTTTTTAATTTTTATTTTGATTAAATATACGAATAAACCCAGGGGCGGATAGGCCCACCGCCCACCGGGATACCGGGACTTTCCAGGTGCGCCCCCGTATTATGGGCACCCCCTTCCAATATGCAGTGAAGTAAATTTTTTCAAGATTGAATCCATAGGGCTTTTAACATTTAGGACCTTATATTTATTTTAACTTAGCGTCTTAGCACTATGTAAAAAAATGATATTAATTTAGTTTGGTGGTTTACCCCATAGATAAATTGTTATTAGAAACATTATTATTATTGTTATTATAATGTTTATTCATCGTTGCAACGAGTACGAGAGTTTATAGAACAAAAATAATATACACTCGCGACGGTCGATGATAACGTCACAATTATCATGAAATCGTATTATACGGGCCGAACCACGTATATTAGATTATTAGATATCTATTTTTAAACATTTGCTTTTTGACTTATCGGAATAAATGTGAAACAAATAATATAATGAAACAACCAAAATACGATATCAGTTCTCGTTTATATTTTGTAATCGTATGATCAGATCAGATACTGGCAAAGTGGCAAAGGCTGTATAATATTAATGGTAAGAATAATGAAATTATACTAATTTGTAAAAATTATCATGTATTAAACGTATTCAAATTTGATGTAGAAAAATATGAATAAAACAAAAAAACCAAAATTGTCCAGTTTTGCATACCGTTTAGCAAAACAAATAAAGGAACTGCAAGAAGATGGAAAGAAATGTTTGAAATTAACAGACATGTTTATTAAGTGCGGTAAGTTAATACTAAACATTTATTTTGTACTAAACGTGTTTTAATTTTACATGATAGGATATTATGCTATTTATTATTAGGTAGTTTTTTTTTACAAAACTAAATTTTGTCTATGTATTGACAAGTATTGTCGTTTGTATTCTTTTATTTTATATAGTTATTTTGTGCGTTTTTTTTATATCTAATAATTTAATAATACTTTAATTTTAATTAATATAAAATATTTTAAAAGTATTAATCACAAAACAATAATTGATTTGATTTTGATTTTCAAATAATAATTTATATAATTCTTTATTCTTGTAGGTCAAACAAGTTTAGGTGCACAAGAGCATTCAGCAGTGGAAGTTGAAGTTATTAACTCTACTTTTCATAATGAAGTACAGAATGACATACAGAGAGAAGTAATAATTCATAGTATTAAATATTAATAATATATTATAATATTATTTTTTTTAAATAAAAATATCTAATAGGTTTTTATTTTATTCTTTTATTTTAGAGAACCTTTTCCAGAGATTTTAAAGAAATTCAAAACGCATCACAAAATTTTGTAAATTGGGGTAATCAAAAATTATCTCTTAATTATGACACAAATTTATCTATTAGTGAAAATTTACCATCCATACGGATTAAAAAAAAAAATTTCCTATGAGGCAGAAGACCATCCTGTGACTGACCCATTATTGTCTTATGAAATAAATTCGTTCAATATAATAATGGATACAATTACCAACAGTTTTGAAAAAAGGTATGCAGAACACGGAACATTATGTGCAGACTTCTCATGTCTTGACCCTAAAAATTTCCAAGACCATTCAGAAAATGTACAGCCAACCGTTTTAAAACAGGTATTTGAATTAATTTCACCGTTTTTGTCTACATTAACATTAAACGATCTTCAAGTTGAGTTAAAAGATTTTCGTTCTAAATAGAAAAATTTATACAAAAGTATTCAAACACATTATTCTGAGTTAACAAATGAAATAAAAGACAATTCTGATAGCAGTTATAGGTTTATTATAAACCTATATGTATAATAAACACAATACTCGATATTTTTCCTCTACAAGGTAAATCTATGAATAATAAATATATTAATAAGTAACCATGGAAATGAAAACCTTACGAATAATATGTCAGAAACCAAAATCTTCTATTCAGCCCAAAAACGTGTATCTTTATGTTAAAAAATGTCCCATACGTTATTTAGATAAGATAATAATATGAAAATTAGGTACAAAACTCACGACTATCTTGATTTTCCATTTCGTTTTATAGGTACGGTTTTGTTTGGGATATCCTTGAATGCGTCCTGTTTTGAATTTTTTCCTTGTTCAAAGCCTAAGTGCATCCGCTTTACCACGTCTAATCGACAAATTATATAGTACAGCCCGAGTGCATACTCCGTCAAAAGCTGCTGTAACCTACTTATTTAAGGTAAAATAGTAAGCTAAAAACTTTTAAGAAATATGAGTATAGATTCGACGATCGACTATTATAGTTAAAATGCAAAAATTAATACATTCACCCAAACTCGTAAAATTTAGTGTACGCCAAAATAATAAAATAATGATAGTTAATAACCAAATATTTTCAATTAGTAGTATCTTTAAAAAAAGTAATAAAGTCCGGTACCTATACATATATGAATAACAAAATTCAAAATAATTTATTTAAAAAAAAGTTAAATAATTATAATTACTTCATTCTTGCAGGTATCATAATCTATATAAAAAATCGAAATCATTATACATGCAACAAAAGTATACATAATATATTATAATTAGTTACACATGTACGATATGTACACGGAGGACTACATATATACCCACCACCTATCGATATCTCAGTCTATATTAACTATATCGGATGTATATATACTAGTAAAATTCAACAAACCAAATAATTAAGATATAAGCAATAGTATTTGATTATTACAAACAGCCAAAATTAAGGCAATGTTTAAAGTCCAAAAAAAGTTGTTTTTGGTACCTTCAAGATTATTTATTAATTTCAGGAAAATAATTTAGTTACAATTTATATTGATACTAATTGGAAGTTTGACTGTACATCACATCGTATTTTTCTTGTATCAAATTATATGTGTACTGGACTTTTTATGTTTCGAACTTTTTAATTTTTATATCTAGGACTTAATATGCCTTGGACTTTTTTACTCAAACTTTTTTCTTAGTATTTCGGACTTTTTCATAGTTTATCATTTTTATCTAACCAGTTCTGCTCCTCGTGGAGCACCTCGGGTAACTTCTAAATCAGTGGTCTCAAATTCAAATTACCAACAAGCAATATAATATGTTTACGTCAAAGGTTTGCGGGCAAAACACCTTTTTTTTTACTCATCTTAATATTTAATCCAAAGTCGATAAAATAAATGAGTACAAAATGTTTTATGTTATAAATATTTAAAATTATTATAATATAAGTTATAACTGTATTTAAAACTAGTTTTTACAAATATGCATATATTATTTTTTTGTGCAATAATTATATTTATTTTTATTTTAAAAAAAAATTTCAATATTTTCGAAGACAAAAATGTTTATTCTGGGCCACATTGAAAGGGTTCGCTGACCGCATGTCAGAGACCACTGCTCTAAATGAACTGGGACGCATTCAGGCAAATATATTATATAAAATTATTTATATGACATTTTTACTTAGATTTTCTAAGTAAAAAATCTAACACATTTTTTTCTAATTTTTTTTTTTTATTAACTAAATAAATTGGTAACTTAAATAAGAATTGCATTTGTTATTAATTATTAATACGTTCAAATAGATCCATTAAATGTAAAGAAATAAACAACATACTAATTTACATTTTTTCTGCTATACTAAGTTATGATTTATACACAAATTAAAGAGAAAGTTATTCAGTAATTGAAGTTAAAATAACGTATGAATATCACCGTAATAAATAGTTATAAAAATGGGGTCAAGTGGATGTCGCTCCGCTGTACAGTAGGCTACAAGTAGATCACTGTACTATAATGGATGGTATTAAATTTGAATTCAATGATATAATATCATTGTATAAGAAAAACGATTCTGAGCGGAGACGGTATGTCAGTCTAGGATATTTTAAATTATATTGATATTGTTATTATACGGTAGTTGGTAAGTTGAATTAATATTATTCATATTATTTAATTATTAACCTAAAATTATCAGTGATGCTATAAAAATATTATAATATATACTTTTACTCGTTAAAATTGATTTTAATATGTAATTCCGTCCAAATTTGAACTTAAAATGTCTATAAAAATAACTGTGTTTAAATATTTTTTAGATTTTTTGAATACAGTATGTACTATTTATTAGAATCTTTATTTTAAATTTTCAATCCTTAGTTAAGAAAACTGAACATTTTATAATTGTTTAATTACAATGATTGATAATTTTCGAGATTTTGATAAATTTTGTCAAAATTCGAACTTTAAATGATTATAAAAAAATGTGTGCCTATGTATTTTTAATATTTTTCAATTGCTATTGTAATAATACATATATCAGGAGCCTTGTATTAAATTTTCATTATTTTTGGCCCAACAAATAAAATTTTATTGATATTAATAGAAAAAAAAACTAAAAAATTTGAAAATTGAAATCGTCCGTAAATACTGAAAAACAGTCAAAATATATTAAAAATTGAATGGTGTATAGAAATAGCTTATATAAACATTCAGTGAAATTTTCATGCATCTACAGTTATTTGTTTTTGAATTGCAACAAAATAAGAAAATCGCTACGTGAGAAATCGAGTGAATATCGAATCTTGTACAAATTTGAACTTAAAATGCTCATAAAAATTTTTATGACTTGCTTATAAACTTTTTTTTATTGATAAAATTAGGCAAACTTATGAGGAATCTTGTATTACATTTTCAAACCTTAGATGTAAAAAGAAAAATTTTATGAATTTCTAACTCAAAATAAATTGCACATTTTCGTCATTTTTACGTATTTTGTCAAAATTTGAACTTTGATTACCTATATAAAAAAAAATTGTGACTGGATTTTTAATATTTTTCATCTGCCTTTGAAACTATATATTAGAAGCCTACTATTAAATTTTCAAGATTTTTTACCCAACAAATAAAATTTTATTGACATTTATAGAAAAAAAAACTAAAAAAATTGGAGACTGAAAATGTCCGTTAACAGCCCAAAATAAGTCAGAATATTTTGAAAATGATATGGTGTGTAGAAAATGCTTATATAAACATTCGGTCAAAATTTCATGTCTCTACGGTCATTTCTTTTAGAGTTATACCAAAAACCAAAATCGATTTTTGTCGAAAATTGGTTTTCCGTAAAAATTCCCGTTTTTCCCATAATTTTTCATTTGTTTTTCCAGGTGCTCATGAAAACTACTGGAAAATGTTCACTTTTGACCCCCCAAAGTACCAACTAGATTCACTTTCCTATCAGAAAAGGTACTATTGAAGAAAATCTAAGCACTTTTACTGTCCCAAAACGTGATGACAGACACACAAAAAAAAAAATAAATAAAAAAAAAACACACATCATTGTAAAACCAATACATTCATCGCTCCGCTCAGAATCTAAAAACACACATCATTGTAAAACCAATACATTCATCGCTCTGCTCAGAATCTAAAAAAAATATCTATACAAAAATTAACAAAATGTAATAGTTTTGAATAATATTTTACTATCAAATAATCAAATAATATTAGCGAGTATTACGAGGACCCTACAAGCGCGAGGCCCTAATAGGCAAATGTCAGCGTTGCCTACTTTTAACGACGGCCATGCTGCCTTTGAACTGCAGCTATTATATATAATATAGCCAATATAGGTACATAATATATTGTGAGGAGAGTCTTGCGACATCTTGGACAGGTTTGGATGGAGGTCGATGAATAGAGAATCCTGTTGGAACTTTGAGCAGTGGTTGGTGACATAGAAATAGGACTTTGGTGATCAGGTGGATTTTAAATAAAATTAGAGAAATAATAACAATAGCAACAGGAAAATAAATGATTTAGCTATAGTTATAGATATAGTATTAGGCCAGTGTTGAATTACTTAAATATTTAAATAAGTATCCAGGGGTCAGGGTAGGGCTACCATCCTTTAAATAATTTCAAATGATTGTTATTAATTAATAATTATTATTATACATATCAAGCCGTTTAATTAACTATTCCCAGTCCCATCACATGGTCGTTATAAATTCAGGGAGTAAAAACGGGTAACCCATTTTTAAACCCCAAACCCATAACCCACTGCCCTCTCCCAATTTGACAAGCTTTGGACCCTTTTATACTCTACCCACAAATAATTTTACCTGGTTTTGAACGCAAAACTCAGAACCCGCGCGCAATTCAACCCACTTTTACACCTCATGCCCTAAGCCTGCTATAACAATTGTACCCGGTTTCGGACGCGAAACCCGCAAACAATTTTACCCGGTTTTGAACGCTAAACCTGCAAATAATATTACTCGGTTTTGAACGCAAAACCCATAACCCGCGTGCAATTCAACCCACTTTTACACCTCACACCCTAAGCCTGCTAACAATTGTACCCGGTTTCGGACGCGAAACCCGCAAACAATTTTTCTCGGTTTTGAATGCTAAACCTGCTGCAAATAATTTTTCTCGGTTTTGAACGCAAAACCCATAACCCGCGTGCAATTCAACCCACTTTTACACCTCACACCCTAAGCCTGCTAACAGTTGTACCCGGTTTTGGACGCGAAACCCGCAACAATTTTACCGGTTATGAACGCAAAACCCATAACCCACGCGCAAGATTTTTTACTCGGTTTTTAATGTACGAAACCCGAAACATTTTAACCCGTTTTCATTCCCTGGACTTATATATTACCATATGGAAAATACAAATCCCTCAACGTCTAAAGCGCCTCACTTGTCTTCCGCAGTGGCTGAAACGCACGTAAATTCAACACAAGTAAGCTGGAAATGGGCGAATGCCGTGTTCAAAAAAGTTAAAAATTATATGTTAAAACATCTTATTCAATGAATCATTGGATTTTTATTTATTTTTATTACATTTTAAACCAATATGTATCTATTCGCGTGAAGACAGTTTTCGCAATACCAATCTATATTAATTAATCATAATATTGTATACAATAACACAATATATAATATAGTCGATCGGCGTTCGCTCGTTGTCGCTTACGATGTGGATTAGGTACCACAATAAAAAAACGCGCCTCGTGTATAATACACCTCATGCTTTTAAACAATATGGTTGATAGGTATATGATATTATAATATTGTCTTGTCGTTTAACAAGCCAATAGGTGGTGAGGAAATGTACACAACCTTGTCATCATACATCGCGTAGGTACTCAAAGTTGCGATAAAGTAATATACATCATAATATGGCAATTACTTTATCAGTAAAAACCCGATTCAAATTATAATTTAATATTTTAATATAAATTCTATAATAATATTGATATTAACGGACGAGAAGTATTGACCTTTTTTTAAGGCACTACAAAATAATCATTGCTGCTAAAATCACTCTACTGCATGATATCATTATACCAACGAATCGTTCTGATCGTGCATTGATTTAAGAGTATTAAGAATCGTTAATTTTCGTTTGTCAATAATTGTCGAAAGTAAACATTATATTATTATTATTATATTATTTATTTTTATCAAAAAAAAATTTATGTAGGTATGTACCTATTTTTAATATTTTAAAACTTATGTAATTTTTTTTTTTAAGTAGACAAACTCATGAGGAATATTTAATTAAATTTTCAAATCTAAGATATAAAAAGAAAATTGTTTGCAAATGTTCGTGATTTTTATAATGAATTTTTTCAAAATTCGAACTTCAAACGATCATAACAAATTATTGTGGATTGACGCTCTACTTTTTTTTTTATTTTCCACTCACTAACAACAGTTTACGGAGAACCTTGTTTTAAATTTCAAGTTTTTTGACACAGCGAATATTTTTTTTATCGATAGTAAACTAAAAAATCAATACAACGCGAAATTGTTTTATCGCTCAAAAAGAATCGCAAAATTTCAAACATTGTATGGTCAATAAAAATTTCTAATATAAACATTACCTATGTGAAAATGTCATACATCTACGTCATAGACCTTTTTTTTAAATTTGGTATAATAAACCAAATCGCTTTTTCAAAAAACTGGTTTTGCATAAAAATCTCTGTTTTTCCTGAGGATTTTGAAAACTATTGGGAATTTTGACACCCCAAAGTACCAACTAGATTGACTTTCATATCTGAAAAGATTCTGTTGAAGAACATTAAAGCATTTTTACTGTCCCAAAAGGTGATGAGACACACAAAAAAAACATATTTCATTGTAAAATCAATATAATACATCCATCGTTCCGATCTGAATCTAAAAAACGTCTTTGTTATTTTGAATTTATAGAATAATTACTCTATGGTCTTATCCGTGGGTCTTATTATTAGTATATGGTTCAGTGGTTGGCTACACTGTAAACTTATGGTTATCCACAAACTTCATAACCTCAATTTTGCCACTGTTGACGGCCCTCTCTTTCGTGTTTCATTTTTCCACTTTAGTGCTTCGGAACATTGTGAAGAAACATTTATTTAGTTCTTTAATTTTAAATAAATTACTCTCTAAAGTTTTCCATTAAGTACTCTCCATTAACACCATACAAAATGACGGCTGACAAGAAAGTTAAAGTAAAGAAACCTAAGGTAATATAATCTGTAGATTTGGATAGTTGTCGTAAATCTTGATATTAAATCATGAACTGGGTATATACACGTGTATTAAAAATTCATTTTTAATGGTGTTACACAGCTTGCTATTGTAAATTTATGTGACAATTCAAAATTCATATTCAATTGGTTTTAATTCTAAATTACATTTTTTGCAGGTGAAGAAAACACCAATCCAAAGTGTACAAGTTTTTGGCCGTAAGGTATGTATTATTCATAATTTGTGTCATTAATTAAGGTGTTGCGTTTAATATTCTTGTAATACTTATAGGTAGTACGCTTAATAATGATAACTGTTATTTTTGATTTGTTTTTTGTATATTTTGCCGATTGATTCATTTTAACACTTACACAACTAAACAGACAACCTTTAATACTAATGATAAGAACTTATTTTAGTGTCTTGTTCTTTGAATTAAGTCCTTAAATATTGCTTATCATTAATCAATAATTGCTAAGTTTATATGTAGGGTTGCCGTTAGTGCCAATTTTACTGAGACACTTAATGGTTTCTAGAATAAAGATGTATAGTGTATTTTTAAACCTAGTCGAGACATATAAGTACAGGTTTTTAAAATAGAATACTCTCTTGTAATTTGTTTATTGTTATAGGTATACTTTGTATATACCTAAACAATTATAAATTTTTTAAAACAAGGTATGTACAATATTGATTTGCATAATAGTAAATTAATTTTTATACATCATTGAAACATTGGCTATTAAACCATATTATACTACCCCAGTGTATCACAACAATTTACCATTGTCAGTTGACTTTTTGCTGGAATGGTGGGTGATTGTAATTTGCGGTATCCCCGATTATATTAATATATGAGTACAATGTATCAAAATATTTTTAGTTGTAACTGCTGTTAGTTAAACCAAATAATGATAACATTATAGATTTTATTCTTGGATGTTGAATTAATTGACTGGTATTTACTTTCTTTTCTGGACTTGGAATCAACATTAAATCAATGAATTTTCTTATGTGCTTATTAGACTTGTGTTTATTCTTATTAATGTACAGTTTATACTTCTGGTCACAACTTAAAATTTAAGTTGGTTTTTTGAATTTCTTAAGTTTACTATGTTGATAATTTATACTCTAAAAATTATAGTTTGCGATGAAAATGGTGATCGTGTAGTTTGTTTTGTTGATATAATTGTATTTCTAATGTATAGAGTTAGAAAATTGTTTTTAAATTCATCTTACCCATATAGAAAAAGATATCCCGCTATTTCAACTAACAGTATAATGCTTTGGACAATACGCTTTAATTTGTATTTATTTATTCCTTTTTTTTTATTTCAAGCATTTAAAAAAAAACTGATATTACTGAATATCTTAATAAAACACAATTTTTGTTTTTATTGTTTATAGAAAACTGCTACAGCTGTAGCTTACTGCAAAAGTGGTACTGGTAACATCAGAGTGAATGGCCGTCCATTAGATATGGTTGAACCCAGAGTTCTTCAATACAAAATTCAAGAACCCATTTTGCTATTGGGAAAAGTAAGTATATTAAATCAAATTCAAGCTAATGTATTGTATGTATAGAGTTGTGATAATTTAAAATTACTTTTTTTAGGATCGTTTTAATGAAGTTGATATGAGAGTTCGTGTTAACGGAGGTGGACATGTCGCTCAAATCTATGCTATCAGACAAGCTATTTCCAAGGCCTTAGTTTCATACTATCAAAAATGTAAATTGACAGTTATATATATTAAATGTTTATCGTTTTTAAAAATATTCTGATTTATTTTTTATAGATGTTGATGAAGCCAGCAAAAAAGAAATTAAAGATATTTTAATTCAGTATGATAGAACTTTATTGGTTGCCGATCCGAGACGTTGTGAACCAAAGAAGTTTGGAGGTCCAGGAGCTCGTGCCAGATACCAAAAATCATACCGTTAATCTTTTTTTTTTTATATGTATATTGACTTTAACAATATATGTAAACTGAAAAAAATTTTGTTTTTTGTTAACATCACAACACTAGAGTTTGTGAACCCATTTATGATGATGATGAAATCATTTTAATAACTGTTCATTGATCAATTATCAAGTTTGCTTTTAGACCCAAAAGTCCAAATACTAATTTCTGTTAAAACATCTAACTTTAATCTCATGGCAATTAATAGATCAAGGAGTTACTGCTACTGTTTACAAGCCCAATATACACAAATTAGTCTCAATAGGCTGAGTACAACTATTACATCTCATCTATTGTATGTATACATTTTATTCTAAGATAATGTATATATGTATATGTATTTCAATTATGTTAACTATTAACTGCCATTGTTGTTAATACTTTTTTATAATCTTATATCTTATCTTAATCGCCCTCTTAAAATAATTAAATACTTGTGTATTGCAACCTGAGCCCCACCGTTAGGTTATAACTTACTCATCTATCTGAAGGTCCAATTTAATAAATTGACGTGACTGGTCAGCGGACAATTTAGCGTCCGTTTGGCGCAGCAGGCTTCTGGTTGTTTCTCCGAAAACCAAGGGGCTGTTATAGAGCATGGTGAAATAAGTTATATTTTTTGAGAAATACATTTGTAAGATTGTGTACAGAACGACTCTTATACACAAGTAAAAGTAAAACTCGACAAGGCGAGCGGTGTTGTGGAGAAAATTGTGGTTGCACGACTGGTCATACTCTGTGTATACTGCGTTTGCCGAGTATAGGATGACAATTTTAGAATAATTTCCATTTTTTTGGGGGCAATCCCTCATCCTATGATACGTTAGGTCATCTAATTCTGTAATGGGTGCTAGTAATTATACTTTAATTGCACAACTGGGTTGTCACTAAATTTTTTTTTGGATAAGAATTAATATACAATTTTTACAAAGCACAGTGTTGGTCTAACAAAAAATGTTCACATAACTTGCATAAAAACTAAATGAATAACATATTTTGAATCAGTGGTGGCTATCCTATACTCAAGGTGTATCCATCGATATACCTTATAATTGGGTGGGTGATTAATGGTCATGGGTATAGTGGGTAGTGACCCTAACCGAATAAAAAAAATATACCGACTGACGGCTATTTCATACATTTATACTGCAATACTGCATTCATAATGCAATCATTAATACAGTAAGTAATAAGTACCCAACATTAAACAAGTTTAGTATAAGTGAAATTAGAATAGAAGTGCTTGATAGCTGCCGCTATTTGATTGTGTAAATAAGCCTAATTTTTTTGAACTGGTATTAATCAAAATAAAATATTATTCAACAAATCAATTCATCAAATTAATCCTGAAAAAAATTAATGGATTCTGATAAAAATGATGAATTTATTGATTTTTTTATTTTTTCTTAACAGTATAGTAGAAATAATGGCATAATGCATTAATTTTTAACTTCAATATCATTGCTGGTAGGAAAGTGAATTTCATTAAGGGGTCAAAATTAAAAATTCCCAATACTTTTAAAATAATTAGGAAAACAATTTTATTATTTCGTTGTAATTTAAATACAAATACTTATTTTACTAATTTTCAGTGACGTTTATATTAGAATTTGTAGTGCTTGTTTCAACACTATTTTGACTTATTTCTAGACTATTTACATTTTTTCTTTAATTCAAACCTGTTAAAGTTAGATTTTTTACAAAATTCATCAAACCCACAAATTTTGTTTTGGAAATTAATACAAGGTTCCTTATAAGTAGTAGTTCATATCAGAACCAAAAAATGATAGTCTTGATTTTCTTTGAATTGACATTTGAAGTTTAAATTTGGATGAAATTCGATAACATTTTAGTTGCACTATTGTAATTAAACAATTTTAAACTTTCTTAATTTACTTTATTTTGTATACACAATGACATTTTCAAAAAATATAGATACATTTTAGGCTAGTCTATTTATAGTTTATGCCGTATTTGTAATACGGCATAAACTTACAATAGAACTCCAATTACCCAAATGTCCAAATAACCGGATGAGAAAAAAAAAGTTTGGTATTTTAATAACTCGTAAATCGTAATCGTATTTTGTCGTTCCTCATAATCGTCATTGTACATTAGGTAAAGAATAGGTATTATTCTGAGTAAGTCAATTGTTAATATAAATAATAAATACATATCATATATTCATACAATTATATAACTTTTGTCATATTTCAATAATCCGGACCACCCTTGACATTAATAGTCCGGATAATCGGAGTTCTACTGAAGTAAAATAAACTACCATAATCTAGTAGTATATTTATTTAATAACTGACTCTGTAAGACCTTCTTTGCTCAGAATTATCTTTCTTGTTCAATGGTTCATCATTGAA
>JANEHU010002707.1:0-25125 GCA_027563435.1 Nasonovia ribisnigri | reverse complement strand
CCCCGTCGTTTTTGAAAACAACTGTTAATTTTAAATGTTGACCTCCACAATGCACCAATTAGATTCACTTTCTTATCAGAAGAGATACTGTTGAAAAAAATCCAAGCATTTTTACTGTCCTAAAAGGTAATGACAGATACAAAAATAAAAAAATTTTAAACACATCATTGAAAATCAATACATTCATCGCTCCTCTCAGAATCTAAAAATTCAGGGGAAAAAAATTCCACTTTTAAATATTTAAAAAATGTTTCACTAAAATTTCAACCAACATTACTAAGTAATTAATAATTTTATAAATCTAATTTTCTATTTCTATGACAATTGACGATTTTATCTGTGTTTATTAATAATAATAAATATGTTTTTAACATAATCTGTAAATATTTTGTACAACTTTATTTATTTAAATCTGAATAATTAGTTGTAATACTTAATTTATAGTATGCTTATGCCTATTGTTTATGCTAGGACACAACTAGGCTGTTTTAAAAGGTACTCTTGGTCCTTGGACGTAAATAGGCTATTATAACCTTTATTTTGGTGGGACGCGAGTAATAGCTGGTTAGGTGCACCGGTTTAGTTACACTCAAAACCTACGTATTTTTAGTCTTCGCAAGCTTTTTATTTATACTATTATTTTTTCGTTTTGTAAAAGATACTAACATGACAAGCTGTCATAGTTAACACATTACACAGGTAAAAAAATTGTCAAAGATCCAAACGTGCGTTATTTTTCCAATATTTTCCTACATACCTGCATGTAGCAGCTGTTGCTGTAATAGTAGATATCGTCCTACGTACAGTATTTAAGGTGAACTTGTCAGTTGTCACATAGGTATGCCTATTTATTTTTGAATATGTGTATATTTAGTCTATTCTTTTTTTATTTTAGCAAGAATTTTACACTTTAAATATTACAATATTACTCGCTCAGCCAGTGCGTCATCCTTATCGGCGTAACAGGTGAATATGCTATATTCGTAAGGTATACGTCTTATAGTATATTCTTTATACCCCAAAAATATAATACATATTTAATCTTTCCCCAGCAATTTAAAACATAGCCTAAATTGTGAAGGTACCTACTGGGATTAAATATAAGCTGTAGCTGTTTCCACCAGAAATGAGAAACCGTTTATCTCCACCGCCCACTTTCTTTCAATAAGGAATTAAGATTATAAATATATAATAAATATGTTTTTAAGTCGTACTATATAATAAATTTAAAAAAAAATATCTTTGAATTATTAAAAGTTATATTATCTTTTTGAGATAATACCTACTATGTTTAATATGATTAAAATAAATAATAAAAAAATTAAATCTTAAGTCATAATATTACCTACATAAGCCAAAAAAAAAAAATCTAAAAGTTAAATTAGCAATAGATAATCCAGATTCTAATTTTGACATAAACGTGAAAAATAATAGAAAATTTCACAAACTATTAAAGAATTTCCACGGGAACTTTTTCAAAATGTTGTTAAAAATTAAAATTTGAGAGAAATGCAATAACTTTAAAACACCATTCTTCTTATATACCTAATATGGTACAAAACACTACAACACTGGTGTCGAGTATAATATCTTCTAAATATTTTGATATTTAGGTACCTATATAGAAGAAACTGCAGGACATAATTTTAGTCCAAAAATTTTAGTTTACATGTTTAAAATTTTATCAAATATTTTTTCGGGGAGGGGGGACTACCCAACACCACTCACCCATCATAAATACGCGACTGTGAGCTGTGTCTATGTTTGAATAGTAAATTAACAAAAGTGTGTGTTTCCGAGAATCGCTGTAATGCTGCATTGGAGTAATCGCCGCCGGATGGAACTTTGCACTGGAGGCATGCACATATGTGACATGTCTGAGGTACATCGGGAAAAATTAAAAATATTTTTGTTTGCGTAGCTATAATAACTACTAAAATCTGTGATAAATTAAACATAGTTATACTTCCTGAAGTTTGATTGTAATTTCGAAAAAACGGTTGAATTTATAAGCTTCTAGAGTAGGTATGCTCTTTATGAATCACTTTTTAATTTAAAATGTGTCCAAAATAAATTCAAATGTAATGCGACTATTCCACGGGATTAAATTATGAATTAAGTTTAATTCCGAAAAACAAAAAAAAACAAAAGACAACGAAATATGCAATTAAAATCATAAAGTGAACCCTAAAAATAAAAAGGGGGTCAAGTGGATGTCGCTCTGCTGTACAGTAGGTTACAAGTAGATCACTGTATAATGGATGGTATTAAATTTGAAATCAATGATATAATATCATTGTATACGAAAAACGATTCTGAGCGGAGACGGTATGTCAGTCTAGGATATTTTAAATTATATTGATATTGTTGATATACGGTAGCTGGTAAGTTGAGTTAATATTATTCATATTATTTAATTATTTACCTAAAATTATCAGTGATGCTGGAAAAATATTAGAATATATAGGTACTCTTACTCGTTAATATTGATTTTAATATGTAATTTCGAAAAATAACTGTGATTATATAATTTTAGATTTTTTGATTACAGTATGTATTATTTATTAGAATCTTTGTTTTAAATTTTCAATCCTTAGTTATAAAAACTGAACATTTTATAATTGTTTAATTACAATGATTGATAATTTTCGAGATTTTGATGAATTTTGTCAAAATTCGAACTTTAAATGCTTATAAAAAAATGTGTGCCTATGTATTTTTAATATTTTTCAATTGCTATTGTAACAATATATCAGGAGCCTTGTATTAAATTTTCATTATTTTTGGCCCAAAAAATAAAAATTTATTGGTATTTATATAAATAAAAAACTAAAAAAATTGAAATTTGAAATGTCCGTAAAAAGCTCAAAAAGTCAAACATATTTAAAATTAGATGGTGTATAGAAAATGCTTATATAAACATTCAGTGAAATTTTCATGCATCTACAGTTATTAGTTTTTGAATTGCAACAAAATAAGAAAATCGCTACATGAGAAATCTAATGAATATCTAATCTTGTAAAAATTTGAACTTAAAATGCTCATTAAAATGTATTTTGACTTGCTTATAAACATTTTTTTATTGATAAAATTAGGAAAACTTATAAGGGATCTTGTATTACATTTTTAAACCTTAGATTTAAAAGGAAAATTTTTATGAATTTCTAACTCAAAATAAGTTGCACAATTTCGTCCTTTTTACGTATTTTGTCAAAATTTGAACTTTGATTACCTATAAAAAAAAATTGTGACTACGGATTTTTAATATTTTTCATCTGCCTTTGAAACTATATATTAGAAGCCTACTATTAAATTTCCAAGATTTTTTACCCAACAAATAAAATGTTATTGACATTTATAGAAAAAATTGGAAACCGAAAATGTCCGTTAACGGCTCAAAATAAGTCAGAATATTTCGAAAATACTATGGTGTGTAGAAAATGTTTATATAAACATTAAGTCAAAATTTCATGTATCTACCGTAATTTCTTTAAGAGTTATACTAAAAACCAAAATCGATTTTGTTGAAAATTGGTTTTCCGTAAAAATTCCCGTTTTTTCCTTAATTTTTCATTTGTTTTTCACTGCGCTTTTGAAAACTACTGTGAAATTTAATTTTTGACCCCCCAAAGTACCAACTAGAATCACTTTCCTATCAGAAAAAGTACTGTTGAAGAGAATCGAAGCATTTTTACTGTCCTAAAAGGTGATGACAGACACAAAAAAAAATTTAAAAAAAAAACAAATAAATAAAAAAAAATAAAAACCACACATCATTGTAAAATCAATGCATTCAACGCTCCGCTCAGAATCTAAAATAATAATTTGTTGGGCAAAAATTGAATGAAACCCAAGTATATAGGTACTAACATTCATTTCAACACAGCAGTACAGCACACTCACAGTGATAAAAATTATTGTGATTTATTAGTAGTAGGTACTGTAGAAGTCATTCAGCTAAACAACTAAAAAGTAACTATATTATTTTCAGCTTATCCAAAACTCATTATAAAATATTTTGGTAAACCTATAGTTACGTCTCTGGTATCTAACAATTTAGTAGGTAACTAAGTAACTGTACCTAGGTGCGTCTGTGTAGTCTGTGCACATAGTATTACACAATTATTTGTAAACTGTGATAGTTATTTTATATACAAATAAGTGAGTTTTATTTCAAACTGCTTATAATGAAGTATCTTTAGGTACATACCTACTTTTGTTATTGTAGTTTCACAAGCTTATCACTTATTAGTTATTACATATATATATATATAAAGAATATTACGATTGAAACGCTGTTAGCTGTCAATCGCATACATCAGGTCCTTACTCCTTACAATCGAGTAAGTATTTTATTTATCTAATATAGAAATATACTAATACTGAGAGAACTTAGTTTGAATTTTGAACGTAACAGATTATTTTGTTACCTACTTTTAAAAGCTGTAAGTCTTTATTGTAACTATAAGCAAAACAATATTTTATAAATTAAACCTCTACAAGATTTAAGCCACTATAATAAATATTATCAAAGCATACATATTCACTGACTTTAGAGTTTAGACAATATATTTCCGTTTCATAAATCGTATGCCTGTGTCATTGTACAAAAGAAATTAAGAAACAATATTAGGTAACAGCGTTGTGGATGTCCTTAGAATAATAGAATTATTTTGTATTTTATAATAAAGACTTACATTTATGATATAATTTTTAGGCCAATTAACCAGCAAGCAAGACATACCTAATTAATTATTCTAAGTAATTAGAAATAGGTACCAACCTATGAATAAAGCCCTCATATTTGGACTTATTAGAGTATAAATTATTATTACATTTTACTAAAATGTAAATGTAAAATTCACATCGGTTTATCTCAATATTTGTTTGATTAATTTTTAAATATTTGAAGATGTTGACGATGGGATACAATAGAAAAATAGATTCTCTAATGAAGTGTTACGATGAAATAAAAAATACACTCGAGTTGGTCAATAAAAAAAATGACCAAATTACCACCAAATATAATAAAAATGTTACTCGATATGAAAATACTTTAAAAGGTGAGTCTATAAATAGTATACAGTTGCAATCATATTACTTTTATAGTTTTGTCACGCCCAATTGTCTCTAAATACATAAAATTCAACTTTTTCAACTTTTTTTCAACATTGTTTTATGCCATGGAACAATGAAATAAATAATCACTTATTGGCTATTAAAGTACCACCAATATTGTTATTCTCGATTGTTTTTCTTGTGATTGAATAGATAACTAGACAAGGTATTTCCAGTCACCGCAGTAATAAAAATAATCTAAAAAAAAATATCTATACTACAAACACAAATTTACAGACTGCATACCACAAGTAGTTCGTACCAGATCGTATCAAAAAATTTAAAAAAATTAATAAATGTCATATAAATGTTCTGTTAATGGTTAATTTTCGAGATAAGAAGTGATATACTTACATACCCTTATTTTCATATAGAATTTAAAGCCGATTTGGATATAAATATATAATATTATTATGAGTCAATTATAGTTTATTTTCATTAAGAATCGGTTTAAAATTGTATTTAGGTAGGTAGGTATGGGTAGGTACTTACTACTTACCCATTTATTTAATATATTTAGATCTCTAACATTTCTTTACCACACTAGTACAGTAGTACTCTATACTCTAATCCTCCCATAAAAAATAAAAGTGCGGGAAAGAAAAAGATTATATTACAAGTGTAATGAATTTCCACTTCAATTTATAGAAATGAACAATCTACAACAAGAAAATAAAAAATTAGAAGAATATATTTCTGAAATAAAAAACTTTAGTGAGATGATTGAGAAAACCAAACAAGAAAATGATTATTTACAAATGGTTTACGATAAAAATGTTTTAACAATATCCAGCAAGTTTATAGTTCCTACATTTTTTTTTAATTTTACTAATAATATATTCTTATATCGTAACTTTTTAGAACTTAAAGAAGAAATGTTTAACAGTAACCAAGTATCGTTTGATAAATTATTACCCTTGGATCTAGATGAGGACATTTTGGGGTTCGATTCAGTTTCACTAACAGTATCGAAATCTGTACTTATATCTATATCTAGTTTATTATTTTATTGATTTTCAATTATTTATGTATACAATTTCCATTTATACTTTATAGGAAATACAAATAGATCCTCAATACGAATCATATGGATGTCTTTATCATAAAATACAAAACGATTCTATGGACTTCCGCAACACTGTGTCTTCTTTGTTTGATACAATGAAACAGACAAATATGATAATTGAAATAGAAATAGATTATCTAAAGTCAGTAAGTGTATTTAGCGTTTACGCTATTTTTTAGGGGCTCAAATCATGAAGTGTCGTATTATACTCGTACAATATCAAAATGTTTTCGCTACAACTACAGCTGTAAAAACTTACAGTAGTACATTAAAATTCAAACTAGGTGCATATTACAATATATAACCTTTAATACTGATTATTAGTATGCACACAAATGTTTTAACTTTAGATATTTTAACAGATTGCATCAATAAAAAAATAAATATTAAACAGATATTATAAAACCAACCGTTCACCTACTTATAACCTACATCCTACACAGTTACACTGTACATATATTTCAACACTTCGTTTTTTTTTCAAATTTACTTTTGACTATAAAATTCCATTCTACTTCCTTCTATAACATTACAATTCAGTGTAGTCAACAAGAGGGATTCATAATATTTCATATTGTGATCCACAGCTATCATACTTTAATAGTTTAATATTGTTGTTGTGGTTAACGATGGTAATGATGCTGTGAATAATTAACGTGACAACGTAAGGGATCTTCTAAGTATCTATACTTAGGAGATCGTCCACGTATAACTATTAGGTACGTAACAACGTAACTTTAACTAAATGATTTATTTTTGACATTAAGATAATCCATGTACCTACATAACTATTAACTAGAGTAATATCAGTGGGTATATTTTCTCTTATCATGTGAACTCATGTCAAATGTACTTATTGTATTATTAAATTTAGATTGTAA
Source organism: Nasonovia ribisnigri (assembly GCA_027563435.1). NCBI lineage: Eukaryota > Metazoa > Arthropoda > Insecta > Hemiptera > Aphididae > Nasonovia > Nasonovia ribisnigri. The sequence continues at coordinate 18,060 of JANEHU010002707.1, read as the reverse complement.
ATGAAATAAAAAAAGAGGATGATAATTAGTTATTAGTTATTAGTTAATACTTATTTATTATTGTAAAAAATTGAAATTAAAATTCATATTTCTAATTTTTTTTTCTTAAAATTACAAAGATGATAATAGGGTCTTAAAATCCATTTTCTTGTCAATAGAATATAACATATTTATACCATATACTCATTTATTATCAAATATAGTTTATACTTTATAGGACCTATGATGTATATATAAAATATTAATAGTTAATAAAATAATTAATAAATAATTAACAATACATTTTTATCATAAAAAAGGTTGCTAGACAAACAACTGAAACAGTCGAAGAAGTAAAAAAATTATTAAATAGAATTTTGCAAGATGACCAAGAAGCCATACAAGAAGTTATATAAATAATAAAACATATAAATCATGTAAACGAAACTTATTTAAGTTATGTGTATTTTACAGATAGTAAAAAAACAATGTGTTTTGGGACGAATCAAACTGGATATTTCTACTCATTTGGACGTATTAAAGTTAGATTTGAAGTCTCTAGGAAATCGTGAGAAAATCAAAATACCTACTTACACATATAATAATTATTCTTCTTGGTACTTGAAAAAACTTAACGTTCGACGTTTATTTCGTATATGGAGCAATATGATCATCAAGAATGTCAATATTTCCATAGAAAAAACCAGGAACTAAATTTTTAATATTGTTATTTTACCTTGTTTAGTTAAGTTCTTTAAATAGTTCAGTATCAGTACTTGAAGAATATTATATATAATTTACATGAACATTATAAAATATAAACGTTTGAGAATTATATTCAATTATTTATTACAAATCGAATATAAAGTATACTCCTTCATAAAAATACTTTTATTTTGGACTCTGAGCGGAGCGAAGGATATACTAATTTTACAATGATTTGTATTTTTTGCATCCATCACACCTTTTGGGGCAGTAAAATCTAAGATTTTTTACGCAAAACTAGTTTTCAAAAAAATCGATTTTGTTTTTTATGTACCTAACTCTAAATAAATAAATCTAGATACATGAAATTTTCACCAAATGATTTTATTGGAATTTCCTGTATGCCATAAAATGTTGATTCTTTTTGAATTATTCGTACACATAAGAAACTATCGATTTCTTTTTCCGTTGGGTCGAAATGTTTGAAAATTGAATACAAGGTTCCTCATAAGTTGTTATAATATCAGTTGAGAAATATTAAAGATATAGCCGATATAGGCACGATTTTTTTTCATTAGTAGGTATTTAAAGTTCAAATTTTGACAAAATTCATCAAAATCTCGAAAAAGTGCTAGTTTTTTTGTATTTTTTAAAATGTATAAGATATTAAAAAATGTAACGTTAGTCCATAACGGCAGAACTGAGAAGGTGAAAATTATAAAATTGATCATTGTAATTGTATTAGTATTATACATATTATATTTCAACAGAAGCAAAACGGAAAACGATAGAAAGATCGATTCATTTTAACCCGGATGAAGTCGGGTAATACAGCTAGTTAATAATAAAACTTTAGTTTACTCATGTTGTATATTATTTACTTTATACACTGAATAAAATAAATTCAACTTCCTATCTACAGAAAAATAGATTCATCATTGTTGACAGGGGTAAAATAATCGAAATGTAAATTTCCAATAATATCAACAAATAATATAAATTAAATAGTTATCTAATTATTTGAAGTATTAAAAAAGGGCGGGTAAGTGTATGTCGCTCTGCTGTACAGTAGGTTACAAGTGAGCCACTGTAATGGATTGTGTTAGATTTTAATAATTTAATCCAATGATATAATATCATTGAATAAGAAAAACGATTCTGAGCGAAGACGGTCAGTCAGTCTATAATATCTTACTAAGTCTAAATGTATTTGATGATATTATTGTGAATAAAGTAATTAATTTTAGTATTAAGGCATTAGTATTTATTATGGTTGGTTAAATTCATTTTTCTCAAAAAAATTATATTTTAAAATGCCATTGCGTGTATATAAAATATAACAATATATTCTAAAAGTTTCATATACCAACAAATAATATTTTTAAATGATATCAAAATAACTAAAATCATTATTCTTGGTTTGAATATGAAATTTTGTCTAAATTTGAAATTAAAATGTCTGTAAAAAATAAATATGTTGATATATTTTTTAGATTTTTTGGTTACAGTATGATTTATTTATGAGAATTTTTGTTTTAAATTTTCAACACTTAGTTATAAAAACTGAACATTTTATAATTTTTTAATTACAATGATTTATAATTTTCGAGATTTTGACAAATTTTGTCAAAATTCGAACTTTAAATGCTTATAAAAAAAAATCGTGCCTATGTATTTTTAAAATTTTTCAACTGATGTTGTAACAATATATAAGAAAGCTTGTATTAAATTTTCAGACTTTTTGGCCCACCAAATAAAATTTTATTGACAATTATAAAAAAAAAAACTAAAAAAATTGAAAATTAAAAATGTCTGTAAACAGCTCAAAACAAATCAAAATATTTTCAAAATTGAATGGTGTATAGAAATAGCTTATATAAACATTCAGTGAAATTTTCATGCATCTACAGTTATTTGTTTTGAATTGCAACAAAATAAGAAAATCGCTACATGAGAAATCGAGTGAATATCTAATCTTGTACAAATTTGAACTTAAAATGCTCATAAAAATTTATTATGACTTGCTTTTAAACTTTTTTTTATTGATAAAATTAGGCAAACTTATGAGGAATCTTGTATTACATTTTCAAATCTTAGATTTAAAAAGAAAAATTTTTATGAATTTCTAACTCAAAATAAATTGCACATTTTCGTCATTTTTACGTATTTTGTAAAAATTTGAACTTTGATTACCTATAAAAAAAAATTGTGACTACAGATTTTTAATATTTTTCATCTGCCTTTGAAACTATATATTAGAAGCCTACTATTAAATTTTCAAGATTTTTTACCCAACAAATAAAATTTTATTGACATTTATAGAAAAAAAAAACTAAAAAAATTGGAAACTGAAAATGTCCGTTAACAGCTCAAAAATAAGTCAGAATATTTTGAAAATGCTATGGTGTGTAGAAAATGCTTATATAAACATTCGGTCAAAATTTCATGTCTCTACGGTCATTTATTTTAGAGTTATACCAAAAACCAAAATCGATTTTGTCGAAAATTGGTTTTCCGTAAAAATTCCCGTTTTTCCCATAATTTTTCATTTGTTTTTCCAGGCGCTCTTGAAAACTACTGGGAAATTTTGACTTTTGACCCCCCAAAGTACCAACTAGATTCACTTTCCTATCAGAAAAGGTACTATTGAAGAAAATCGAAGCATTTTTTCTGTCCTAAAACGTGATGACAGACACAAAAATAAAAAAAAAAATAAAAAAAAAAATAAAAAAAAAAACACACATCATTGTAAAACCAATACATTCATCGCTTCGCTCAGAATCTAAAATGTAATCATAATTTTAGCTATTTATACCATAAAAAATAAAATTATACTATAGATGGCATTGGTTGTAATTTATGTATTATCACAATAATAAAACAAAATTTCGTATCGATACTCAACTCCTAGATGTGAGCGCTGCGTAAAGCGCATGGCTTTGCCAGACTTCGTCGGGAGGAAACTAAAGGCCGCAGGTCTGTTGGCGGCGATAGAGCTCCCCAATATCATAATATATCGCTTACGGTACACTTCACCTGAGCGAGTTACACAAATTTGCAACTATACTTAAAAATCTAAAGAAGGCGTAAGTAAAAATTAAATATAACATTGTAGTTATTAACTATTTATTTTGATTTTAATATAGTGGACAGTTTTAGTTTGTCCAAAATTAATATTGTAGTTACGTTGAATTTTTCTTTGAATATACTCTGTGAAGTATTTAAAGGAATTTGGTTCATATTATTTTAAATTAAAGTTATCAAAAATATAAATGTTTAATACAATAATAAATTTCGGATACATTGTAATATTTTATTAAAATAAAAAAAGGGATACAATTTTAATATTATAATTTACAGCAAATTATGACCATATTAATTTATATAACATATGCCTGTAAGCATATTCAAGTATGTGTCACATAAATTGACTATGCAATATGCATACAGACATTATACTTCTAATAAAAGATACTAAAATAGTCAAAAACCTTTTCATTGTTTCAGTTTTACGGTTATACCTAAAAATATTGGATATAAAAATGTCACTGAAAATCTATACAGTGACCATTATATTATAATATCTAATACAATAATTTTTTTTTATTATTATTTAACTGTCCTTAATCATTATAATTACCATAGTTATTTTAATTTTCCAATGTTATTTGTGATAAACATAAAGGACCTAAATACCATATTTTATGAAAATAAACAGTACCTACTAATAGAAACCAATAAACGTTGAACTTTTTTTAATAAGTAAGTTTTAATAGGTAGATTAATAATCTGTAAGTGATCATAACGATAAATAATAATTATAAATACATATTATAATAAATGTAATTAATCGAATATTTAAAAATAAATCAAAAATAATTGTTATGGTAAAATATTTTTATTGTTAGTTATTTTGATTTGGAATTATTAACATTTGAGGAATACAAATAATAAATTAACAACTTTAGGTACATTATAGTTATAGGAACACGACAGTTGTATGATTTAAAATAGCATATTAAAACAATATCTAAATACTTTTACTAGGTCTACAAAAACTTGAGTATTATATGAAAGTACCTAAATATTTAAATAAAACAATATTGATAATTAGAGCGCGGATTTATATGCATTAAAAACCAACTAAATATGCGCTAAAAAATTCAAAATATGCATAAATATATGCACTAAAATATTAAAATATGCACGCAAAATAAAAAATTAGCAAAAACAAATGTATTTTTTTAAACATTTAATTAATACAATAAATTTAAAAAAATTATAAAATCCTACTATAAATACTTATCTACTTTTCTTAATTTTTTCTTCACTTTCATTATTTCGTAGGTAGTTTTAATCTATAAGAAATAAATAGGAAACACTTTATAGAGTTAAATTTATAGGGTAAATAATATATATTAGGTCATATTTGGGAAAACCGTTTATACCCTCAAGTATACCTATTAATTTATTTTGATATTAATCGAAATTTCAAAAATATAATTTTTTTTTTTATATTATAATGATATATATTTCAAAAATGTCTAAAAAAAAAACAAAAAACATCGAAATACTTATGCACTAAAAGATGAAATATACAATTAAAATTGTAAATAAGCCCTTAAAACGGAAAAATGTCAAAATATGCACTAAAAAAGTTTCATTTTTAAAATCGTTATGTCATGAAACAACTGTTGTGCTCATTTAGCATATCATACGATCAACCAGAATAAATATGCAAATGCATACAAATCCGCCTTCTATTGATCATTAATATTTCTTCAAACAAAATTGTATTTGAAAATAATACGAGTTAGGATTTGTTGATAAATAATTTGTGTGTTACAAACATGAAATAACAAAAGATAAATATTCTGTTCTGACTTATGCAATTTTATTATATTTATAGGAAATTAAAATTTCTAAAAAGGTTAGTTTGACATGTACAATGTACATAGATAGATATTAAATCGTAATCTATAAATATTTGCTTAAAAATTGAAATCGTTTGTAAAATGTAATATATGAAATTCAAGAACTGCTATTTTTTAATTTATCAAATATTTAGATTTTTATCTTTATACATCAACATGGATCCCGCAGTATTAGCCAAATTGGAAGATGGTTGGTGTTCGTTAAACTGCTCTGACAGCAAATCTTTGCTAAAGAAATATCTGACAAAAGAGGTATTAGACGACTTAAAGAACAAAAAGACCAACTTTGGATCCACACTTTTGGATTGTGTGCAATCTGGTAAGCCTATATGCTCAAACCTCAAATTAATATATATATATATATATAATATATATAATTATGAAACACATATGTGTAATAAAATGATAGTAAAACAACAAAATGTAATAACTTTATGTTAGGTATTTAATGATCATATAATATCGTATATTGAAGTTACGAAAGGAACCTAGGACTATAACCTATAACAATTTAAATGTACAAAAATGGAAAGTTAAATATTTTTATATTATTATATTTGGCAAATGCAGAATGATCGGAGTTATGATGAATATCTACACAAATAATAGTCTAAAATAAATAATGTAACGTATAATAATACTATAGGTAGGCATACGAACAACTTCAATTTTATCAAAATACAATAATTTTAAACAACGTTTAAGTTTCAATATTATTTATTACGACTATACTTAGTTTAAACTGAAATACATATTTTATCACGATTAATATATATATTTCTGCGTAATTAATAAAGAAGAATTTTAGTCTAATTACTATAAAAAGTAAGTTTTTTGTTTTATAATAATTCTTAACTAAATTGTTTAGATTGTATTTATGATATAGGTATAGGTACTAATATGTACCTACTATATAGGTAGTAGGTACACATATGCAATTTATAATAGAAATGTTTTAAGTATAACATTATTTATTGAAATATATAATATAATCATAGCATTTCTTTCAACTATCACGTTATTATGTTTAGATTGAAGAATTGTATATTAATTATGGTTATTTTACTGTATTCGATAAGCAAACCCTTCAAATAATATAGTGACACTTTATGATTTTAATACTTTGGTAAAAAAATATGTTTTCTATATTCCATATTATAATTTGCCTGACGCTTTCATCTCTGTTGAATGTAACATACATTTATACGTATTGACTATTGACCTATTGTATGATACTTAAACATATCGTAAATTCTATTTTTCTTATAAAATTATTAATATATTTTTCAACTAAATTGTACAACAATCAAAAAACGTACTCTAGTACAAAGTTTTTCAAATAAATAAAAAGTGGCAATTGTACACAAAATAGTTACCTATATTAGTTATTAATTATTATTAGTTTAATTTGAATAGCTATAAAAAGTAAGTATACAAATATAGTATAGCTCATAAATTATAGGTACAATATAATTATCTGTGTTCTTGTTTTTTATTATATAAGAAATATTTACAGGTTATAATTTTTAATTAATTTTATTTTTACAAATTTGAGTAAGTACTAATGGTCGTTTCAAATTAAATATTTTTTTTATGTTTGACGCATTTCAATCGTTTGATTATATTTAGAACATTAGCTGTCAATCATTTATCCGTTAGACACCGTTTTGGCAACGCCCCTGTCACTAAGGAAAATGAAAAAAAATTTCAAAATAATATTATTTTCCATCAATGATTAATGAAACAAGTAAATAAATCGCATAACAACGTTTCCATTGTCGGCACTCTCCGGGCACGTATACACATTTTTTTTTGTTGTCGGGGATGTCGCGCGTTCAAATGTAGGTCACTGGGAATTCGAGCTAGACTGCTTGACGCCCCAGGATCAATATCCCAGAATCTGTACCCAGCATGACTGCTACCCAAAACCTCCTCCTGTCCACTGCAATACTTACCTGCATTAATCTTCAAGGTCAGCATTAACCAAAATACATTATATATACATTTCCGGTACTTATAAGTCTATTAGATTAAGATTACAAAAATGTAAAAGAATTATTACAATTTAAACAAAGATGAATATTGGATATATTAAATGAGTAAAAAGCTAAAAACTGGGATGGTTAAGGCAGATAACATTAAAGTAGACGAAATACAAAAAGTGTATAGGTATAAAGTCAAAGTATATTTTCAGTTTCTTTATATAATTTATTTTCGTTTTTTTTCATTTTTTGAACTATATAGTAGGTATACTGAAACAGTTAAGCTGTATAATATAATCTATAGACTATAGGTATATAGGTTATTTATTTATAATAAGTATACGACCAACAATTAGGGCTCAGAAAGTCAGAACAGTTATTTTTCTTTAGATAAACAAAAATAAAACATAACAACATACACGCATATCTTAATATTAAATCTATTTAGCATTTAACATATTTTAGTATTTAATACTTAATAGTACCGTTTAACATTTAAATATTGATTTCAACCTAGTTAAGTTATAATTGTCATGGAAAAAATCGAAATTATTAATTAAGTTACCAGAAATTAGTATTCTATTGATCGGCGCAAATTGACTATAATTATTACAATAAGTATAGGTAGGTACATAAAACGTTTTTGATTAACGATTATTAGTTTGAGGAACATTTAGAGGTATTTGGCTATATATGTACCTATAGGTATATAGGTTACTTATAATTATTTTTAAACAGCTGAAGGGAATATGTTATATAGTACTATATATTATAAAATCTAAGGGTAAAATATTAGAGGAGTTGTATTTATGTAATTGTATGCCTTACGCCCACGTTGCGCAGAGTGTTTGTGTGAGAACTATATTATAAATTAGGTAATAGTTATTATAATCATGTACCTAAGATTTCATCTTTGTAGATGCGTTTTGAATCGGATGTAATGGCGTATGGGTGTTCTATATATTATATTATGCTTTAGCACAAGCAAAGTCAGTAGTAGTACGTAACGTTTCGTCTTTCGGGCGTGATATGAACGATGAATCTCATTTTAAATGTACCTACTGATTGATGATTTGAATTTATCGTGTTCTACGAACTTGATACCTATTGCCTTTCTCAAATTTTTCTTTCGTGTAAAATTCATCAAACATTGAATATTACAATTTTTAAATTACTTAGTGTGGTGTTTTTTTTTTTTACAAAAACGATAGTTCGTCAATTGAGAATATTATGTTTACTAAATAACAAAAAATAGCAATTTTATTCATATCTTATTTATTGGGGAATTAATTTAACAAAAAATAATAAATATAAAATTCAATGTTTATTAAAAACAATATTGAAGGAATAGTTGTTACAAATAAGATAATTACTAAAATGATCAACAATAATGATTTATGCATTATGTACTATCATAACAGGTACAAACTACAAAGTATTATAATACATAAAATATGTTACTCTAATCAAAAAAAATAATTATTATTTTATAATTATTATAAAGATCCAAAAAACATTATTCATGCGAAATGTACAAAAAAGAGTAATGGCGTATTTTAACGATATAAGTAGGTATAAATTAAATAATTTTGTTCGGAGTTATAAAGTAACGCAAATCTAAAGCTTAAATTTATAATAATAGGTACCTATATTTAAAAAAAATTTAAATTAAAATGAGACGTTTTTATTTTGAAACTTACATATTATTTTCCCGTTCTTTAAAGTACCTATACCTAAATTATTTATTATTATTTATTATAATTTATATACACATATATATTTAAGGATTTGAAAATCATGATTCGGGAGTTGGTATTTATGCTCCCGACGCTGACGCATACACAGTGTTTGCGCCAATATTCGATCCCATTATCGAGGACTATCATAAAGGATTCAAGTCTACGGACAAACATCCCGCAAAAAATTGGGGTGACGTGAACACTCTTGGTGACCTGGATCCAGAAGTAATATTTATTTATTGACAAACTTAAATTCAAAATTCAAAACTTTCACTTTTTATCGACAGTGCAAGTACATAATTTCTACGAGGGTACGTTGCGGCCGTTCACTGGAAGGCTATCCGTTCAATCCATTGTTGACCGAACAACAGTACAAGGAGATAGAGAATAAGGTTTCCTCTACACTCACGGGGCTAAGCGGTGAATTGAAAGGAGAGTTTTATCCCTTAACTGGCATGTCTAAAGATGTACAGCAAAACTTGATCGATGACCATTTTCTATTTAAGGAAGGTGACAGATTTTTACAGGTGCGTTCCATTAAGTAGGTACCTACATTCAGTCTGATGCAGATACTTAGCACTTTTGAGTGTACCGGAAAATATAGTTAGGATATGATATGAACTAATGATTGTTTATTAAGGTACAATACGTACAATTGAAGGCATTTATAAGATATCTATAATATGCTAACATAAATATCAAATATAAATACGATGCGCATATTTAAATACACATTAAAGCTTATTATAATAATAAGTAGCTTCCTTTATTTATGTTCATTGTTTTTGATAGTTTATTACTGACTATACTGTTTGTTAAAGATGATTCAAATTTAAATTGATATAGTTTATTTAAAAATAAATAAGAGGTCGGCATGTATGTATATATTATATTTATTATATAGTACTTAATGTAAATACGTCATATAGACATCGATGTTAATAATAAACTATGAAATAACTTAAGTTTTGGTAATTTAGAATAAATGATTTGTTTAAAGATGTATTACAATTAATATTACAACTACTAATTCAAATTTGAAATAAACTACCAACAAATGTCTATAATTATTTAATTTTTGTGAAGACTATCTTAATATTTTGTTAACACGTTAGTGTTTACTTTTCAAATTTTTATATTGGATGTAATAAACTATATTAAATTTCTATATTAATAATTGTTCGTTATATATAAATTCAAAAAAATTAAACATTTAGAATTTAAAAACACATAATAGTTGTTACCTACTAGTTATTAAATGCAAAACATGTTAATGTATAATAATGTATTATTATGCTCGTACAGTCGTACGGCTCTAAATGTGCATATAAGGTTGCCTATATTTAACTCCTTTAATACATTCATTAGTAAACCCCGCCGGTTAAAAGTTATTTATAATAATAATAATATAATCGAACTGTAATACCAAATACCTAAATGTTTATGTTTATTAATGTGAGGATTTATTTTAAACACAATTAAATACAATTTGTAGTTATTGTATATTTTAACTAACAATGCATACATAATGTTAAACATAATATAACAGGAAAATCTAGGAAACCCTAAACACATCCGAATGTGTGATTATAAATTTCAATGAATTCGTGTATTTATTTAAATATAATTTAAACATTTAAATTATTTATCAATGTAATGAAATAATTTGAACTAGACACATTTTGGTTCATATTGAGATTTGCCATGAGTTAATCTTTATTATGTACAAAAATATGCTCTATAATAATACTTTTCCTAATAGGAATTAGGAGAAGGGGTTAAGGTATAATATTTTAGTCAACGAATTCTCAACATAAATTATAATATTAATAATGCAAAGTTGGTATATTACACTATTTCTAACCCTAATATTTTTGTTTTAAATGAATAACCATTCAACTATATTAGGTAGGTATTCATTTAATATACTGATAAATCCTATGAATTATGTATTGTTGTATTATAACCTACACGAAATGTAATCTAATATCCATGCAATTTTAAATCAGTAATGCTAGGAAGGTACTATTAAATTATATTTCATAAATATAATATTATTAATTTTGAAATAGGCTGCTAACGCTTCGCGATTCTGGCCGACTGGCCGTGGTATATTTCATAACGAGAACAAAACGTTCCTGGTTTGGTGCAATGAGGAAGATCATTTAAGGCTCATATCGATGCAACAAGGAGGAAACTTGGGAGAGGTTTAATTCATTAAAATATATAATTATGAAGTTATGAACGTTACAATTATTGTTGATAGGTGTATACAAGGCTCGTAACAGCGGTAAACGATGTGGAAAAAAGACTTCCATTTTCGCATCACAACCGTTTGGGATTTTTAACATTCTGTCCAACAAACTTGGGGACAACCATCCGTGCATCAGTTCATATTCAGCTGCCTAAATTAGCTGCGGACAAAGCTAAATTGGAAGAAATTGCTGCAAAATATAATTTACAAGTAATTATATTTTTAAATACATTTTAAGCTATATTGCATATATTTCTACTACGAACTTACTCACATCGTAATTAACCGTTTTGACTCAAAAGTTAACAATAATGATATATGGCATACATATAATATCACTAATAATATAATAAATGCAATACTTTATCAGAAAAAGTTAATTCAACCTATTGGATTACTAATAATTGTAAAATATATTAGGTAGTGGAATATAATTATAAATAATATGTTGATTTTAATATTATTTTCTGTCTAAATATTTTTACCGATTATGTGATAATTGTATTGATTATTCACAACAAGATTAATCAAATATTTAAATCTTAGATGAATAATTATGCATTCAAAATAATATTTAAATGATATTTCATCTTTAGGTTAGAGGTACTCGTGGAGAACATACAGACGCAGAAGGCGGAATCTATGATATTTCAAACAAGAGGAGAATGGGTTTGACTGAATATCAAGCTGTTAAGGAAATGAATGATGGTATAAAAGAGCTCATAAAGATCGAAGAACAGTTGTAAATTTTAATGTTATTACGTCTAACGGGTTATGGCCTCTAAAGGTATTTCAATTTCAATAAACCTAGTCAAATAAAAAAATCTAGTAGGATATTGCATCTTTTTTACCATCGTTACTTTATTTTGCTAGATCAAAATATTGTTAACGAGGTTATAAAGCTTATAAAATAGATATTAAGTTAGGTACCTAATACATTTTAATATTATTATTCTATTATACTAATATAGGAACACACGTGAGAGGATAATATTATAATCACAGCAACTATCAGATTTTTTTCCATTATTTAAAATTATTATAATATACCAAATACCAATAAATTATAAATTTTGTATTTTTTTTTTGTGTTATACTAACTAAAATTCTAGAATATCTTAAAAGCTAATTCAATTTTGAGACTTTTAAATATCTTATGCAATGTGCATAAGACTTAAACACGATTAGTTTAAATGTGCATAATTTTAAAGCTTATTCATATAATATGAAGTATTAGGTATATTTCATAATATACTGTGGTATTGTATATGTAGGTATTTTAATTGTTAATAAAAATATTGTTGAATAAAGTTGATTGAGTTATTTATATATTTTATTAATTATTTAAGGTTATAAATTACTATCAATCTTACTGCAAAACTATTAATATATTTATATTCCAAGAAATCTTCAAACTTGAGAGCATATTGATCAATTTTTGTATCAGAAAAGTTCCTCGGAAAAATTTTTAATCGAAAAACAATAATATTCCTCCTACCTAGCTTATATAATTGGTACCTACAAATTCATTATAATATGAAATACTATTAAGGTTGAATTTTCACGATTTAAAAATAATACATATTATATTGCTGTTATAGAAATTTTGATACTTCAACACATAAAAATGTTACGAATCTTTTAATTTACACAGTAGTTATTATTTGTAAGCGTTTTGCGTGCCCACGATCGTTGTTAATCAACGACCAAGAAATGTGAATAGTGATTATTTTTTCTAACTTTGAGGGGGTTTATTATTTAATTAATATTAATATAATATTGATAGTACCTATACAAGTGTCAACTGTTGTAAGAGAGAGAGAGTGGTATACCTACTTGCCTAAAGTATCTAATAGGTATTTACATCATTACAGTCTATATTTTTTTATTACAAATTGTTTATACATAACATTGAGTTGATACTGGCCACTGGGATGTACTACGTCAACTTTTGTATAACTTTCAAATTATATTAAAATTACTTATTAGATAGAATCAAATAAATATTATAATTCCTAAAATTGTTTACTACATTGCTATTTGGTAGTTACTTTCTTTTTATTTTACTTATATTTTACGAATTTATTTGGCATGGTTGCACCTGTTGATAAATGGTCTTTCAAATCATCTTAACAATTTTGTTCTGAAAAATAAAACTAATGCTATAATATTATAGATATACGAAACACCATTTTATTGGTACTTCTAATAATAATATTATTCTAATGAAGAACCTATCACTTAAAAAGTAAAAAATAAAAAAAGCTTTAAAATTATAGTGTTTAGTATAATTCCATAGTTATTCCAAAAATAATGATAAATGGCTGTCATATCCGTGGTCATAACTTATGCTTGTGGTTTTTTTCAGTGGTAGTTCTGATCATCACACAGTTATTAATCTGAATAAGAAAAATAACAAGTAATTACATTATATACTTGGTCCTATATATTTAAAGAAATGGACTGATAACAAAGAAAGGTCCCGGGGACCAATATATTTTGTTTGAAAAATATAAAATACACCTTAAGACTATTATACCCATTAATAGAAATACAGAATTCCGAAAAAGGTTAATAACATTTTTAGAAAAAGTGAGAATACACTTTTGAAACGGTGTCCTTTATTAGTCCGATGATAACTAGTATATATGTTTACAGTAGGACAGTAGGACAGTAGGCACTGTTGTCTTTATTTTATTATATGTATTAATTAATTAGTGTTATGTCACTGCTTAAAGGTGACACAGCACACTCGCATGACAAAGGTCGGGACAGACAGTTTTTTAGTCAGTTATGGTGAAGAGTCCGACAGCGGAACGCTAAGGCAATTGTTTAATTGTGTGTTCGCGTCGTCGCACCATTGTGTTATTAGTATATTGTTTCAATTTTAATAAATAACGGTGCTTTCAAAGTTGATCATTTTTGCTTAGTACTTAGTAGACAATAGTTAACAAACGTCAGAAGTGGGATGGTAAATTTATTTAATCATCGAGTTGAATCTAACGATTGAAGTAAGTGTCATACCCGCCAGAGCTCACCAGTCACCGCCAAAATACAGTATTATTTCAACGACGCGAGTGACGTATAGCGTAACTGTGTGTTTTGAAGTTTAAACGTCTAAGTAAAATCGTAATCGTTACGAGTTATGCCTTGTGTGTTACCAACGTTACCGTTACGGATTTACGGGTGATTGTTGAGAACGGCCGTTGGCGATTCTCCGTTTAGGGATGATTTTGGTGTTTGCGCTTTTGTCGTAGAACCACACGCAAAGTGAATTTATGTACCGTTGACCAGTGACCAGCACTGTGATACACGGTAGTTAGTGGACCATTTTTATCATTTGTTATGAGTTTATGAAATTGTTGTGCATTATTATATATATAGCTGATATCAGATGACGAGTTTGTTACGCTGTTAAATAATCACAAACCGACTGAAATCCAAAATCCTATTACTACTCAACCGAAATAGCGCCTAGCTACCCTGAGTTGTGCGCAATAGTACAGCATTAAAACGAACAGTCGAGGGTTCTATCCGAGAGTCAAGGGGTAGATACTCCTTTGATCAGGAAGATCTCCAGCTGCAGTGTTGAGAGTGCGATTGGTGAGTTAGAAATTCTGTGGGTGAGAAACCGCGTATGAAGCGGATGATTGGTATGAGTCTGTGGAAACTTTGAAACAATTAAGCAACTGAGCTGAATGAATATCAAATATTAATTAATTAGTTTTAATAAAATACCCATTAGTGTATTTTGTATCATATATATAGGTCTCCGTTGAATAATAACCATAAATTGTTTTCCATTGACTATTTTACGATAAAATGTATCTTACAAAAATAATGAAAGTTGCTGGTAAAAACTATAAAGAGTTATAAGTTTTTCCCACTAAATCAGTTTAAAAAAAATTGCAATTCTAAGGGTAATAAAGGATATGGAAAATTGGTATAGTTTAACACTAAACAAATTGGTCAGAGTAGAGCATATGATGCTAAAACTAATATAAACTATATAAGAACAAATTTTATGAACAATTATTTGTGTTTTATAATAATACAAATAATCTTGGTCTGAAATTTTACAATTCTATAAATATGGATTTTAAAAAAGAATAATCCTAAAATCCAAATGTGTGTAAAAATATTATGAGATAATATCATATCATATTACTTACTCGTTAATATTATAATTTATCAGTATCTACTCTCTATAGTATCAGTTGTTTAGGTTATTAATTATTGAAAGTGATTTTAGATTCTGAGCGGAGCGATGAATGTATTGGTTTTACAATAATGTGTGTTTTTTTTTTTATTTTTTTTTTATTTTTTTTTATTTTTTTTTTTTATTTTTTTTTTTATTTTTGTGTCTGTCATCACGTTTTAGGACAGAAAAAATGCTTCGATTTTCTTCAATAGTACCTTTTCTGATAGGAAAGTGAATCTAGTTGGTACTTTGGGGGTCAAAAGTCAAAATTTCCCAGTAGTTTTCATGAGCGCCTGGAAAAACAAATGAAAAATTATGGGAAAAACGGGAATTTTTACGGAAAACCAATTTTCGACAAAATCGATTTTGGTTTTTGGTATAACTCTAAAAGAAATGACCGTAGAGACATGAAATTTTGACCGAATGTTTATATAAGCATTTTCTACACATCATATCATTTTCAAAATATTCTGACTTATTTTGAGCTGTTAACGGACATTTTCAGTTTCCAATTTTTTTAGTTTTTTTTTCTATAAATGTCAATAAAATTTTATTTGTTGGGTAAAAATCTTGAAAATTTAATAGTAGGCTTCTAATATATAGTTTCAAAGGCAGATGAAAAATATTAAAAATCCGTAGTCACAATTTTTTTTTATAGGTAATAAAGTTGTTCAAATTTTGACAAAATACGTAAAAATGACGAAAATGTGCAATTTATTTTGAGTTAGAAATTCATAAAAATTTTCTTTTTAAATCTAAGATTTGAAAATGTAATACAAGATTCCTCATAAGTTTGCCTAATTTTATCAATGAAAAAATGTTTATAAGCAAGTCATAATAAATTTTTATGAGCATTTTAAGTTCAAATTTGTACAAGATTAGTTATTCACTCGATTTCTCATGTAGCGATTTTCTTATTTTGTTGAAATTCAAAACAAATAACTGTAGATGCATGAAAATTTCACTGAATGTTTATATTCTCATTTTCTATACACCATTCAATTTTGAAAATATTTTGATTTGTTTTGAGCTGTTTACAGACATTTTTAGTTTTCAATTTTTTTAGTTTTTTTTTTTATAATTGTCTATAAAATTTTATTTGGTGGGCCAAAAAGTCTGAAAATTTAATACAAGCTTTCTTATATATTGTTACAACATCAGTTGAAAAATTTTAAAAATACATAGGCACGATTTTTTTTTATAAGCATTTAAAGTTCGAATTTTGACAAAATTTGTCAAAATCTCGAAAATTATAAATCATTGAAATTAAAAAATTATAAAATGTTCAGTTTTTATAACTAAGTGTTGAAAATTTAAAACAAAAATTCTCATAAATAAATCATACTGTAACCAAAAAATCTAAAAATTATATCAACATATTTATTTTTACAGACATTTTAATTTCAAATTTAGACAAAATTTCATATTCAAACCAAGAATAATGATTTTAGTTATTTTGATATAATTTAAAAATATTATTTGTTGGTATATGAAACTTTTAGAATATATTGTTATATTTTATATACACGCAATGGCATTTTAAAATATAATTTTTTTGAGAAAAATGAATTCAACCAACCATAGTAAATACTAATGCCTATAATACTAAAATTAATTAGTTTATTCACAATAATATCATCAAATACATTTAGACTTAGTAAGATATTATAGACTGACTGACTGTCTTCCCTCAGAATCGTTTTTCTTATTCAATGATATTATATCATTGGATTAAATTATTAAAATCTAACACAATCCATTACAGTGGCTCACTTGTAACCTACTGTACAGCAGAGCGACATACACTTACCCGCCCTTTTTATTTTTAATATTTTGTTTTTGATAAAAGTAGATAAACTTATGTTAAATCTCGTGTTACATTTTAAAATCTTAGATTTAAAAAGAAAAATTTTTATGAATTTCTAACTCTAAATAATTTGCAAATTTTCGTCATTTTTACGTATTTTGTCAAAATTTTAACTTTAAATGCTTAAAAAAAAAAATTGTGTCTACAGATTTTTAATATTTTTCATCTACCTTTGAAATAATATATTAGGAGTATTCTATTAAATTTTCAAGAATTTTTAACGAATAAATAAAATGTTATTGATTTTTTAAAAAAAAAAAACCAAAAAGATTGGAAATTTGAAATGTCTGTAAACAGCTCAAAATAAGTCAAAATATTTTGAAAACGGTATGGTATATAGAAACTGCTTATATAAACATTCAGTAAAAATGTCATGTATTTACCGTAATTTTATTTAGA
>JANEHU010002706.1:0-11255 GCA_027563435.1 Nasonovia ribisnigri | reverse complement strand
CTGGTATACTGCTAATACCTGGCTATTTCTATGTCGGACAAAAAATAAATAAATCTATAAAGCGATATTTCCGACACTCTTGTTTATAACCCGAGTGAATTATTCGATTTAGACTTTGACGAGTATGATAAGTCAATAGGTAAATAATAAAAACTAGCGGTATGTATTATTCACACCATTCTACGGTAAGTATGGGCATTATAACAAGTTGAAAACAATAATACTTGCGAATTTATAATATAAACATATACCATTATAATAATAATATTACCTAATATAGTAAATGTGATGTTTTTAGCAAAAATAAATTCAACTTTACCGTATAGGTACTACTATAATTGCAATAAATATACAATCAAATAAAATACTAATATAGGTTGACAGACGCCAGACGGTCTCCGCTCAGAATCCTTTTTTGTGTACAGTGATTTATCATTAAATTCGAATTTAATACTTCTATTACAGCGACCTACTCGTAAGGACGAGGTACACTCAACGCCTACTATTTACACCAGAGCGGATAACTACTTGCCCGCTTTATTGGATTAAATTTTTTGTTTGCTACCTAGTAAAGTACCATGAACGTTTAATGAATGTTATTTCCTCATAAGTTTTCTTATAGCAAACTAAAAAAATATCAAAAATACATAGTCACAATGTTTTTATAGGCTTTCAAAGTTCATTGTTTTACATAAGTCGTTAAAGTTAAGAAAATTTGTAAATTATTTTGTTGTATAAAATGTATTACATATTTTAATTTTTAATCTTAAAATTCGAAAAATTGATACAAGATACCTTATTGCAATGTATTTACTGAAAATTAAAAAAAATCTTGCTTATTATGGTTTACAACTACCCTAATAATATATTATATTATTATATGGATAATTATGTTATTTTGTTTCAAATATTACCGTGTAAAAGAAAATATTGGCACTTGTTAGAAAAAATACTTATTGTTATCAAGAAACAAATTTGTCATAACTTAATTATTACAATGTGTATATGATATTATAATTTAAAATAAATTTTTAGCTGTCAAAATAAACCATACAATATTATTATATAGATCTAATTCATAATATATAAGTTATCTGCACGAGGTGACCTATCAATATGCTTTTATAATAAAACTATACATTTAAAAAAAAATTATTTAATTACAATTAATACAAATACTTGGCATGTAATTAAATTCTTTTAGATTTTGAACAGAGCGATGAAAGTATTCATTTTACAATAATGATGTGCGCCTTATTTTTAAAAAAATGTTCTGTGTATGAATTCGCAATAAGCATTCGAAATAATGCTTTGATTTTAAACTTTGAAGGTGGTTTTTGATAGAAAATTTAATCTAGTTTGTACTTTTTGAGGTCAAAATTGAAAATAATTACGACATTGTATATTCACCCGTAAAATAACGATTTCTCATCGAACGATTTTCTTGTTTAGTTGTAATTCAAAAACAAATAACTGAATATTTGAAATTTTGACCAAACATTTATTTTATCATTTTATATTCATAAATAAAATACATAACATTTTTATAAATATTTCGTATCTTTTTGAGCTATTTGTTATTTATAAACATTTGATATTTTAAAATTGTTTTTTTTCTGTAAATATCGATAACAATTTTTCCCATAGGTCAAAAAACTGGAAAATATAATAATGTAAGGTACCTAACTCATAAACTGTTATAGTACAGACAATTATTTTATTTTTTAAAACAAATACGTCAAAGACAGTTTTTAGATACACTTACTCAAATATCTTACAAGACTGCAGTTATGATATTTTAGTGACTTGTAACTTGCATGGGCCCTTTTCTGAATTTTTAAAGCGATGGCCTAAAGTGACTGTACATACACCTGTTATTTTGGTTATCACGCCTAATGAGCCTATAAATATTTTAATGAGTAGGTATATGACACGTATTTCATATACGTACCTAATGTGTTTATGTGAATCTTCTTTAGTCCTACACGAGACTTATATTGATAACATTTTGCGTCAAAACGTACGTGCGAATGAACGGACGTCAATTTTTTCCTTTGCGTATTATGCTACAACGCACGTCGAAACATGTATACGCACGTTGTAGAAATGTATTGTCTTGAACTTGAATGGCCATATGGACGCACAATTATCCAGACGTATAATAACATTTTGTTGGTTTTGAAGCGTGTTGTGTTAAGTTTGTTCAAAATTCAAATTCAAAAATTATAATAAGTTTCAACTATAAAAAAAATCCTAAAAAATCAATATGGTTAATATTGATAGTGAACTTCTAATTAATGAAGTCCAAAAACGGCCGTTATTATGGGATACTTCAAATGAAGATTACAAAGACAAAAACAAAAAAAATTCAGCCTGGTTTGAAATTGCTTTGTCATTACTATCAAATTTTAATAAAGAAAATGAAGCGCAACAAAAATTAATTTGTAAGTATTTTCAATTTTGTTCACATTTTATTTTCTGTTGGCTAATTAAAAATTAAGTATAATATAAAGTACAATATTTCAAATGAATTTCTTAAATATTATTTAACAATTTATTGCATAGTAATATGAAATTAAAACTATGTAGTATGTACCTATTTGAAAAAAAATAATATGATTTGATGAATACTGTTATTTATTATGATATTATATGAGTGTATATTTGTATTATTATCAATAACTTTTATAATTTATAATTTATACATTATCTTATTAGATTTATAACTCATACAAAATTAAAAACTTTTGTTAGGTATCTATCAACTATATTTTATCCATCTGCCAAGATAACTGCCCTTCGTTACTCATAAAATAGTTTGACAACGCCTCACGATATCGATTTTGATTTCTGTTTGTAGTTATGTTTTCAATGTCACTGAAATCTTCTAGGCCATTGATCGTTAGGGTATCATCATAAATAAAGCCATCTCGATCGCGTACAAAGTTATGTAAGACGCAACAACATTTAACTATATCTACTGCAAAGTCAACTTTAACATCAATAGGTCTATGAAGTATACGCCACTTATTAGATAGGATACCAAATGTACATTCTATATATCGTCTAGCACGTGTAAGACGATAGTTGAAAACCTTTTTTTTAACAGGCAAATGAGTTCCTGAATAAGGCCGAAGCAAATGTTTATCTAATCCAAATGCTTCATCGCCAACAAAAGTATAAGGTAGCGAGATGTCTATTTCGGGAAATGTATTACTTGGTGTTGGTGCGGGAATGTTCAGATGATTTTTTTCCAATTTTTCCCAAAGTAACGAATTTCTAAAAATTGTAGAATCTGAGTCTTTCCCAAAAGAGCCTATGTCTACGTAAATAAATCTGTAATTTGTATCGGCAATGGCAAGTAGTCCAATAGAAAAAAAATGTTTGTAATTCATATACAAAGATCCACTTCGTTCTGGTTTGATGACGCGAATATGTTTTCCGTCGACTGCTCCTATACAATTAGGAAAATTTGCTCGGGTTTTAAATTCTTCTGCAATTGTAATCCATGTATTTTTATCAGGGATGGGAATACATTTTTCTTTCAAGATGCACCAAATACTTTTGCATACTGTTCTAACTATCTCACTAGCAGTACTTTTCCCAATCCTAAAATTGTAATGCAGTTCTTTTAAACTACAACCTGTGGCCAGATACCTAGAATAATAATAATAATTTACTCAGATAAAAATTAATAATAAATAAAAATTGTTTTTATTATAACGTTATTATAATACACTATAAAAATTACAAAGGGTTTTTCATAGTATTTAAAATAGGAATATTTAATAAAAATATAATAAGTGCCCAGTGAAAATAATTTATTACTAAATGCTGAACAATTTTGGTTTTTTATCATTTTTATTTAGTGCAAGATATAATGGCAAAGTGGAGAACAATCCGTGATAATTATGCAAGAAACTTAAAAAAAATTGGAGAAAACTCAAAATCTGGTTCAGGTGCTAAAAAAATTAGATTATACATTTATGCAGAGCAATTATCATTCTTGGGTAAAACCAAAGAATTACGAAACACTGAATCTAGTTTTGATCATGTAGCCGCTGTTGAAGAAGAAATTAATAGTATTGATGAAAATGAGCAAGCTAGAAACGAAGATGGGTCTCCTCCACATACGTCTAGTGTGACAGAAAAATCAAAAACGAAATTTAAGAGACCAGACGTCGAACGCGCATTAATTGATTTTATGGAAAGTCACAAAGCGCCCAAGAAACCGCTCGAAAATGATGATTTGGCATTTTTTTATTCCTTACTTCCATCAGTTCAATCTTTAAATATGGAACAAAAATTTATATTTAGAATGAAAACAATGCAGCTCCTGCACAGTTTACGAAATAATAAAACGAATGAATCCATGCAGAGTCCTTCAACTGTGAGTGTACCCACACATAATATGTTATATCGTCCGGCACATATTGTTTCTGATCGTGAAAATATGCATTCTCCATCTACATCATCCGTCGGATCATATTACTCTCAATTTTCAGTTGAAGGTAATAATGTGTCGAACGATAGTGGAACTTTGGAAGGAGGTTATCATTATCAAAATCTACTGTGATTTTATTATTTTAATTTAATAAAGTTAAAGAACAAGTTGTTACTGTTTGGTTATGTATAAAAATAAAATTTTATGATTTGTTTTCGTAATTTTAATGAAATTAATTCAAAGTATTACTTTTTTTTTATTAAGACACGTTTATCACTATAGTTTTAAATATTTAAGTATTATTAATACATCAAAATTATGTTATGTAGCTTATTTAATAAAAATAATAATATTTAAATTAATGTTTATTTTCTTATTATTTAATTTTATATACTTCATTATAACTTGATTTTTAAATATATGTACATACCTTAAAGTTATCACTAATTTTTCTTCGGGTTGAATAGCTATTCTCATATTTGTATCTTGCCGTTTTATATCATTTTCTATGTACGATAACAACTCATCAAATGAACTTATCGACATGCGAAAATAATTAAAAAACTTAACATTGTCTTTTCGAAGTTGCTTATACAATTGAAAATAATGGCCATGTGATTGACGTTCAGAGTTTATAGGGTGAACCCAAAATTGTCTTCTTTGCTGATTTCTTAAGTACAAGTACGTCAAATATGAAAACGTAACCATTTCGTTCGAATCCATTACACCTACGTCTTGTACCGCATAAAATCTGTACGAAACTACTTTTTTCAAAAATAATAAGTCTACGGTCGTAATATTTAACGGTTGTGTGAACTGATAAATACGTGCGTCAAAATATACGCTCGTTATAACGCGCGTACTATGTACGCTCGTGTGGCCCCAGCCTTAATTGTTTATTATATGCGTACAGGCTTGTCGTTAATCATTATAAATAAATAACGAATTACTAATTGTCACTAATTATTATAGCATAGTATTTGATAACGAGATATAACATAATCATAATCATATTTGTGTATTTTAGTTTTCCTCGATGTTCAGTATTTTCGAGTATTATAGGCAAGAGTTTAGAGTACCTATACGAAGAAAAATGTTGCTGATAAAAATTGTGACAACCTCGCCTGCACAATTTCACTCCATTGATATACTACTATATCGGTAATTTTTTCAATTTTATCCTGAACTCTAGCCAATCAAATATACCACTCCCTCTTCACCAAAATCACTGTGCTCGAAAATCTCTTGTCGTGTAGTATTATAAGTTATAACGCACGTGCAAAATATAATATAAGTATTGATATTAGTACATTATAAAATATGAAATATGCGAAACAACAATACATCATACATAATTATCGTTCGCCAAGACAGTGACTGCGTTTTTGTTGTTTATAGAGTACGTCGACGGGAGTAATCCACTTGAATCTATGTCAAATACTCGAATGCCATGCACAGCTTACTAGTTCGGCTTACATTTTTCGAAATTCCCAGTAACGCGATAGGTCTATTTTGTAAGTTTCGTACAGTACTGAGAACTGATGAAGCACCAGAGCTGCAGCTAAGGACGGACGTAATTGCTACAGGTATATTCGTATAACTACAACCAGGGATTTTTTTTCGGGTATCTCGGTGACCTTCAAACGGGTCTACGTAGTATAGGGACAATATTATACTTCGGCGCGGTCGTCTATCGAGTTTTTCCGTGTATAGTCGTTTCACTTGACAGCGGCTCGTTTAATACTTCAGAAGTATAAGGACGTAAGTATAGGTTAGGAGTTAGGATGGTCGTGTATACTAGTACTCGTGACTCGTCATCGTTGTTAATAACGTAGGTAATACTGCACGCGAGTACAATATTAGCGTGCGTCGTTAAATAGGTTAAACGACCTTTGTTATAATATTATCATATAAAATATATAATATTATTATAATAATATGGGAGACTATTTCGTGAAGAATAGAAAACGATCTTTTGTTGGTACAACGATATTATTATCTACAACTTCACGCGTACAGAAGAAGACTCAACACCTGCGTGACTTGTCTCCGTCTTACAACGCACGTATAGGTAAAATGTACACAATTACAAATTTCAAGTTAATAATAATTCATTTTTAAAATTAGAGCGATTATTAATATTATTGTTATGGTTGTTTTAAAATTTACAAAAATGCACAGTTTTAAAATGCTCTAATACTTGCTTCGTAATTATAATATATTAATAAAACCCTCCAAGATGATGCCATAGATAGGTATATCTTACATTTATTTTTATAATAAAGGTCAATTCACTCTAGTTTTAAAAATAAAAGAATAATATTGATTATTATGAACGTGAAATTTGGTATTTTATACGTGAATATAAGAAGGATACAACTCATTCAGGCGTGACGTCCGCTTAATGATAATACAAATATGATATAATTGTGTAAACCAAACGTTTCCGATAACGATTTTATTTTGTACATTGTCACCGAATATTCCCAAATATTTTATTTTATAATATCTACGCACAATCACGTCTCACCTTTGCGCTTACCGTATTGCGTTATACTTATATTATGATACATAACGTGCACGGATCAGATAAAATTAGGCAGTATGACGTTGTCTATATATATTATAATATTATATAAGATTGAACGAAAGCAGATGTAAAAACCCGTAACAATATAGTGTGAGTGTTCGGATTACAACATTATTATCAGGGCTCATAAGTTCATGCTCTAGAAAACGCATAAATAAGCATGGACTTATGCACTCAAAAGTTTTGAAATAAGCATTTATATGCACTAAAGACTATGCAAAAATTCTACTGAACGCGACTCTTGAAATATGCGCACTAAAAAAATTAAAAGCAAATTAGGAAATAACAAGAAATATCCATTCATTTTTAAAAATTTTAATTAATTTTTTTATGATCTTAATTGATAACATTGTTTCCGTGGTACCTATTGTAGTAAAACTTATATGACCCATTCAGAAAATCTAATCATACAAGAATAAAAATAAATCTACAAATATTTAAATTAAATTTATATGGAATAATATTATGAAAAAAAGCACTATAAGTCGAATATGCCAAAATACCCAAAATATGCAGAGCAAATAGTAGGTGTGTACCTCACTTATAATAAATCAGCAAGTATTCCTATTTAGTAAGAAAACACGAACTTGCGAGCCCTGATAATTATATTTATTGTTCCGTGTGCAATGATAATTTGGATGTGACAAAAAAAGTATCGTAAGGCCGTTAGGTTATTTTCTCAAGGTGTGCTTATTAGTACTGTGCGTATATTTGGTATACCATGTAATAGGTACCGTACAATATTGGTACCGTACTACCACCACTGCTGCAGCAGCACCACCACTCTAATAATTTATAATATATACCTATTATTATTATTTTAGCCAGTGTCATTATGAGGCCTCTTCGGGGTACCGTACATACTTAATATTTTATTAAATAAACCTAGCTATACATATGTACCTATAGCAAAATAATTATAATTATATAAAAGTTATTTTCGTGACGTAACGAATGGCAGCAATATATTTTATGAACCGATGTCATCACGGCGACCACCGTATACCTAACCTAACCCTATACGTTTTATTTCTTTAAGAACGTTCAACACAATAAAATGTCCATATATTTTATATATGAATGTGCATTTGACATTTTTCTAGTGGAGAACTTTGAATTATTTTGGTGCGACCATGCCTTCCTAGTTCCTACCCCCACCAATGCGTGATATCCAACCACGTATGTAATGAATAACATTTCAAACTATTAATAAAAACATATTCATTTACAATCCCTGTGTGCATAAATCAATCTTATAGATGTCGCGAGGTAGTTTATTTTGGATATGTGATGTTGATATAAAGATCCTTAGGACTTCTTATTGATATACTGGAGATGCTAAACGCCAAGTTGAGTGACATTATATAAGCGAGGTTAATCATAAACATCTACTGAACATCGCATTATAACTGCTCATACAACTCTATTTGATTTCATATTAACATCCAACTGTTGTAAATCCGAATTACTAATTACGTCTCATAGCATTCACATGGTAGTTATAGTTGTACATAGTAGCTTATATATATATATATATATATATATATATATACCATTTTATTTCAATTTTTTATAGGCACCTCCTTTTGATGTATTTAAACTGAAATCACCCCGTTAAATCATTAATAAATTATATATATATATATATTATATATTATATAATAATATGTGAAATTTGTTTGAAATATTATTCTAATTAGCGGACTATTAATTATAATTAATTTAATTTGCAGTGGTTCAATTCATTATTGCTTATATGGTAGTAATAATGAAACAATACGTTTTATAGTTACTATAAATAAACGTATTATTTTATAAAATAGTCAAAATAGTAAGAAGTAGAAAAAAAATCATTTTTAAAACTCCAACCCAATCTAATGATCTTGTTCCTTAGATGAACTTACTGCAGTATTATATAAATTATAAATACTTCTATATACTAACACAGAACTTGATATAAAGGTTTTGATTTATATAATAAATAGTACAACACATTTTGTATATAATATTATATTACCTATATTTTTAATAGTTTATGTATTTTATGTGTATATATAAAGAATAAATACATATTTTCAAGTATTACAAATAAGATGATTTATTTAGTTGGATACTATTATGTTTAAACCTATTTGTGTATACAAAATATTTAATATTATAGTGAATTAAAATACAAATAAAAACAATGAAATAAATGTATATATATAACAAATTATATTATAAGGTTCTTTAAATATGTATTATAAATAGTGAAAAAAGTGAAATATAACATAAATTATAATAAAAACAATGCAATAAATGAAATGTATTTATAACAAGTTACAATCAAATAAAAGTACTTTATATTGTCATTTGTACACATATAAAATATAGTTGGAAATATGCATGTATCGCAAATAAAATTATGTATTTATATAATATAATGAATAAACACCTAATATATAATAATAATTATAATAATATACCTATTTAACATAAGTTAATTAAAATACAAGTGAAAAAAAAAGTGAAATTTAATATAAATTAATAATAAAATCAATGAAATGTATAACAAATTATAATTACAAAGTAGGTACTTTATATACTTATTAGTTAATTTTATACATATAAAATATAGCCAGATAATTGAAAGTATTACAAATAAAATTATGCATTTTTATAGCATACTGTATAAATATTAAATAGTATATAATATAAGTTAACTTAATACTAATAATATAAGTTTACTAAAGTGAAAAAAAGTGAAATATAACATCAATTAATAAAAACAATGAAATAAATGAAATAGTAATAAAAAAAAATTTTTTTTTAATATTATCAAAAGTACTTTAAATACTTATTTGTATATACATATTAAATAAAGAAATTATGAATAAAAAGATATTTGCAATAAAATTGTGTATTTAGAGTCAGGAACCATATAGATATGTCAAAATAAAATGTATCAACATATATTAACAAAGAATAAAACTAATTCCCGACTTTTAAAATATTTTTAATTTAATGATTTTTATGTAGTAGTGTTATTGCCACACTTTTTATTTCAGATACCTGGAAATAAAAGCATTTATATTTTAATTGATTCAATTCAACTTGAAAGGGACTAGTTATATTATGGGTTTCCACATAAAAACAACCAATCATATCAGATTTAATAGGATTATTATACATCGGTGTAACATTATTATATTTAATTACTTCTAATCTAAAAATAGAATTATAAGAAAATTTTATAATTTTTTCAATTTTCACTAATGTGTTATCAGTTAGAAAAAAAAAATTATCTTTTTCTTTAATAGAACTAACAATAAAACATTCAGTTATAATTTGTTCATACAAAGTTATAGTAGGGTCTTTACATATTAAAGGGTTATACTCCATTTCTTTTTTTAAAACTGGGTAATTGTTGATAGGTTTCAATTGCTTATTTTGTTCAATTATACGGTTATAAATATCTGATAATGGATGCCTAGAATTTTTAACACATTTTTTAATATTTTGTAAGCAATTTTCATACTTAAATGCGCTAAATTGATCTAAAGGTCCATGTACTAGCACAAAATCAGGCAAGTGTATTAACCCATGAACATTATAACTAATAAACTCCACGCCATATAAATCAGAGTACTCTGTTACAAATTGTATTAATAAACATTTGGCTTGACCATTAAGTGTTAAACAAGTTTCTTTAGATAATAAAATTCTAATAGCACTATGTAAAAGCATGAAATGCTGAAATAACTGCTTATTTAATCGGCCTTTTAAAGCTATAATTCCTGTATAAAGAAGGAAAGTACGAAATTCGGTTGCTTTCCAGTATTCTAATTCTTCAAGAGATCTGGGAAGTCTATTAAATTCAGAAGGTAAGTACGGTTTTAAACTAATTAATGTAGAAGATACTTCTGTTTGAATATTAATATTTAAAAACCGTACAGATTTTTTTCCTTTAACCCAAAATGTTAATAACCTTTTTACTACCCCTAAACAAACGTTGTGCATATAATCTAAAACTACTGATGAAGTGATATTAATAGGTAAATCTTCTAATGGAGACAATCCTTTATGGTATTCATCATCTTTTCTTAAGCGGAATGATTCATTTGTTCTTAACGGTGCATTGATTTCATCAAAACACATTCTGTTGTTTATAAATGAACCTTCAGTAGTACAAGAGTTACAACTGTTATAACCGTTGTGGCTTTTCACATTTAAAATAAAAGC
>JANEHU010002704.1:0-30159 GCA_027563435.1 Nasonovia ribisnigri | reverse complement strand
AAAAAAAAAATAATAATAATGTATTGAAAACTAAGAATTGTGCTAATGTTAAAGCTTTATAATTTGTATGCTAGTTTATAAATAATTTAAATTAGGTGACAACATCAATCATTACAATTTGGATAGATAATATACATATAATAATAATATACATATACATATAATACTAAGATAATATACATAGATATAGATATATATTTTATGCTTAATATGTAGATTATGCCCAAAATCAAATTAAGAATTTTTAGGTGGCTATGTGATTAATGATAATTTTATTTTTATTTTTTATTTTAAAATTTTTTTTTTATGGACAAGCCCTTTAGCAAAAAAGATATAATAATCTAAACATCCAAAAACATTAGTCTACTGTGCTACATTGTATAATGTCATAATGATATTAAATACTAAATAATTTGTGTCAATGATTGGTGTTGTCACCAAATAATAATTAGTACTAAATTCAAGTAAGAATATTATTAACACCATTTTTAAATTTTGCTTTTTAAGTCTGGGGTGATTGAAAAGTTTGTTTTAATTTTTTGAATACATGTTTTATCTTTACTCATATTTTGCGTATTAACTGCAAAACGAACATTTAAATTAAACTGTATCATCATTTTGAAATAGGTTTTTCATAGTCCTGGGCTTATTTAAGTAAAATTGTTTAATGGTTCATAATAACATCAGTATAAAATGTGAGAAATTTTGTCGTGAACAGGGTTCAAGGCTATTTATTCTCATTTCATTATAAAATAATTTTTTTAAAAAATTTAAGTTAAAATCAAATTACTATTGTAACAATTTGATATTATATCAGTATTAAGCTAATATCTGTCTCAAACCCTGTTCATGACATCAAAATATCTGTGTTACAATGATACAGTTATCTTAATTACCAAACTATGGAGGGTAGAAACATGTACAATTATAGTATAACAGATAAAATGTGCTAAATAACAACAACTTTACTACATTAGGTTAGGTATCTTGTAAGATATAGATAAACTATTATTTTTTTTTTCATATCTAATCCTCTTGTTTGTTTATAAAATTAATTTTTAAAATAATTATTTTTCATTAATTAATATTAAATATTATAATTTTTTTGTATAAAATACAATTATGTTTATTTGTATAAAATACAATACTGTTTATTTGTATAATTTTAATTTGTAATATAAATTATTGTTCCATAGTTTTTTTAATTATGTATTACAAATATTACCCACAATAAAGGAAATTCCCAATGTTGATAAAATTAATGGTTATTCTCAAATAATTTGTCAGTCCTACAGTTATTAGTAGTACACCTTGTTAATTTATTAAATTACAAAATAACTTTTTTTCTTAATTTTAAAATGAATTATTCAAATGAAGAAAAGATTGACATGTTGGCTTGTTACAACGAAACCGGGAACAACTCTAGAGCTGCAACACGGTTTATACATATGCATATATGTATATTAGTTTTATTGATTTTCTTTACATTTGAGTATACAACATAAATAAATAAAATCACAAATAACAATAAAATGTATCTTTGAAATAAAAATTGTTTGTACATCCAATATTTTAATAAATATGTATAGATTATATAAAAATCGGTATCCTGATCGCCCTTGTCCGGCACATTCGTTGTTCCTTTATTTGTATAAAAATCTACAAAATTTTGGAGGATTCCAGAGAAAAAAAAGTAGAATTTGTACGGTAACCAATGAAGAAAATTCATTTGCAGTGTTGGCCAAGTTCAATGAAAATCCACAAACATCCTTGAGAGTTGTAGCAGGTACCTATCTTTATAAAATTAAATTAAAAAAGGTTGATTTTACATTTTAAATTTTAGATGAATTGAACATATCATATTCTTCTGTTCAAAAAATTGCTAGAAATTATAAATATCACGCATATCTGTATTCCCCTGTTCAATTTCTCCAATCAAATGATTATGAAAGGTGTATCCTTGTATCAAAATTCTTCTTTTTTTAAATCAAATTCTTCATGTTTTGAAGACTAATAACATCTTTCGTTACTTTATACCTAGGACACAAACATTATTAGTAAATGCTCTACAAATAGTTATTTAAATTTTATACTTACGGACAGATATGTTTGGCAAACATCAAAAACTACAACGTGATCGTGGTAAAGTCAATAAATAAAAAATATTAAATAATATCACCGCCATTATAATATTCTAAAAGTTATACGCATAATAATACATTAATACTATTGTTCTGTGATAATACTGTTTAATTATTGTTTACACCTACTTTACTGTTAACACTGGAACCAGATAAACACTAGACCACGGTTGTAAATTGTACAGAACGATAAGAATGGTTACCACGAGTTGAGATTACAAGTTAATCACATAAGCAAAAATAATAAAAAGAACATCAATAAAATGTCTATAAATAGAAAAGCATTGTCCGTACTATACCTCCGTCCCAAGAGAGAAGTTGACCGGGAGGCGACCAAAATTGGTATTTTTCCACGCATTCCCACCACTTTAACAGCCAGATCACCACCGATAAGTAATAAGTAATAACTAATAACTGTTTGATGTTTCTAATTAACTGTACGTAACACAGTGTGCGTGCGCCGCGCGCCGTGCATGCCTTGAGACCTTAAATTATAATAGGTACAAAGTACAATGATTATCAATC
Source organism: Nasonovia ribisnigri (assembly GCA_027563435.1). Taxonomy (NCBI): domain Eukaryota; kingdom Metazoa; phylum Arthropoda; class Insecta; order Hemiptera; family Aphididae; genus Nasonovia; species Nasonovia ribisnigri. The sequence continues at coordinate 27,493 of JANEHU010002704.1, read as the reverse complement.
GTGGATTTAACGATATCGAATTTATTACTATTTAGCTACTGGTCTCGACTACTTGTTCCGACGGTGCTGATTATGTAGTAAAACCTTTTAAAACCACCCAACTTTAGACAGCTATAACTCGCCAATGGATTAATGAAAAATGAAAATTTGAACGTGATAATTCATAAAAAATATAGCTTTGTTAGTTTGTAACAATTTTTGTATGGGTTGCTATTTGAAAATCAAAAGTTGATAGTGGTTTACCTAATAAATATAAGGGTGAAAAAAATTTAAATGTTATACAATTGTAGAAAAGCATGAAATCTAAAAATTTAAAAAAAAAAATTAAAAAAAAATTAAATATTTTTCGAAATAATGAGTGTTCAACGATAAAAGAATCACCCTGTATATTATATATCTTAGTTCGTGTCAAAATAATGAGCAATCAAAATCTGCCGAAATCAGAAAATATGTGATAGCAGATAGATATGAGTTATCAGTGATTTTTGGTAGACGAAAAAAAAAATATGCTGAAACGCTTGAAACACACTATAAATAATGCTATAAATAATGCCACCTGCATAATGACATTTTCGGAAGCTAGATGACACCTGAAAAATGCTAGAACTAGCTATAAAATAGCTAGTATGGCAACACTGCTGCTGATTTCTCATAATAGTTCGGGAGATAGCCACCATGGCGCTATAATCGCAGAACCAAAAATCCGGACGAGTTGCTTATCTATCATTTTCTTTGTCTATGCACAACGTTTTTGCGTTACTCCGCGTTTATGCGTATATTCCTGAACGCTCTGCTGATTCACTTTACTGTAACCTTATTTTTTTTGTTAATTTTTATTTTATTCCACAATTTATTAATAACAATGGATAATAGCGACAACACAGAAACTGCAGGCCCGTCAGACGAATTATTTCCATCACCAATAAGAAAAAATAAACGAGGAAAAGTGAGTATTTTGCAACATATATTAAGGTATTACATGTTTAGTCCTAATTTTTTTCTTTCATTTAATTTTTATAACTTAAACAACATGTTTTTCAATTTATTTCCTGAACTATTGGTTCTAATGTACTAAACGTACATATTAAAAAAATAAAAATATTTTTATTTTAGATAATAAGTTCTGCCGAACGTTTAAGAATTATAATCATGTATAAAGCAAATTTGGAGAAAGATCCTAACATGTCCATGAGAAGTATGAGACAGATAATTTCGAAATGTATGGGAATTGGCGAGTCAACTGTGCACAGGACAATCAACGAATACAAGGAGACAAATACAGTGACCTCTCCGAAACGCAAAAGGGTAAGAGAAAATGTTTTCCATTTATACGATGACTTTTCGAGAAATGCAGTCCGTAGACATGTCCACAGTATTTGGTTTCAACGTGAAATTCCGACCATCGATAAAATTCATAAAATAGTGTCTGATAACGACAGTTTACCAGCTATATCGCGAACCAATTTGTAAAAACTCATAAAAAATCTAGATTTCCGTTATTGTAAGAGCAGTCGTAATAGTGCTCGAACCGAAAAAAAACGAAATCGTTGTATGGCGTAGACGATATTTACGGACAATACGAGAATACCGAGATCAAGGTCGTCACATTTATTATTTAGACGAGACATGGATAAATGCTGGCGAATGACCAAATAAGGTATGAGTTGATTCAACAATACAATCCCACCGTGATGCATTCCTTAAGGGCTCACTACCGGTGCTCCGAATCCAAGTGGCAAAGGTAAACGCCTTATTGTTCTACACATCGGTTCTGAAGATGGATTTGTTCCCGGTGGGTTGTTATGTTTTGAATCGAAAAAAAACTCACGTGATTATCATGATGAGATGAACGGCCAGACATTTTATGAATGGATGGAAAACATTTTACCTCAACTGCGAGACAACTGTGTTGTAGACTGTAGTGATAGACAATGCGCCGTATCACTCGGTAAAGAAAGACAAATCACCGACATCGTCTACAAGGAAGGCCGATATAATAAAATGGTTAGAAGATAAAGGTGAGGTCGTTGATAATACCATGGTTATCCCTGAATTATTGGACATTGTTAAGCGAATCAAGCCACTTCATAATAAGTATGTGATAGACGAACTCGCCAAAGCTAGCAATAAAACAATTTTAAGGCATCCTCCTTACCATTGCGAGCTCAATCCCATTGAACTCGCATGGTTATCCGTCAACAATCACGTAAAAATGAATAACACTACTTTTAAATTACCAGATGTTAAAAATGTATTAATTGAGGGTATAGAAAGAGTAGATCAAGTAATGTGGAAAAACTTTATAGAGCATACGAAAAAAGAAAAAAAATTTTGGGATGTAGATTATATTGTAGACGAAGTGTTGGCAGCGGAGGTATCAAATTTGACATTGACAATTACAGGAGACACATCATCGTCAGATTCTGAGTCCGAGTCTGACTAAAATCATATAATTTGTAAATATGACGATGTTTTAATATTGTATATAAAATGTAATTAAATAAGACGATGTTTTAAAATTGAAAAAAAATGTGAATATTATAGAAAGATACTATAGATATTATGAAAAATAAATGTATAAAAGATAAAAGCATGACATTCTTTTTAATACTCTGTATACACGGCGGCAGCTGTCGTATGCGCGACGGCGGCGGTTGTCGACGCCGGTCTCGGATAGTTAACGACGATCGGTGACAAATCTCGGATCACCATTCACCGACCAGAGGGGTCTGACTGTTTCGGCGGCTCAGTATGCATACGCAAGAGTGGGTCAACTTAAACTGAATAGAGTATAGTATGGACTGGAAATGAAATGGTGGGCGGGTGTTGCGGTACCGGGCCGCTAAAGGTTTGGAGTAGGCTAGTGGCAAAACGTGCGGGGTGGAAATACCGGAGATGACAGCAACTGCGAATTTAGCGCTACCACGGACTAAAATCAAACCATTACTATTCTTTTAAGATAGTACTATCAGTCCGTGTTTATTTTCATTATTTAACATTAATTTTAATTTCAACAATTTGTTGGGAATTTTAAATTTTTCTTGAAATTGTATAAAAGCCACAATGCAAAAACATTCTGGTTTTTAAAACGTACGGTAATCAATATACAATATAAATGTATTAAACAAATTTATTTTAATGTTTAAATTATTCGTGATTTATTTATTTAGGTACCTATGTACCTAAGTTTTGAATTCTTTTTTTTCTTTGGGTTATTTTTTTTTTTGATCATTGTTTAAAACTTTTGTGTATGGACACATCCTCATCTTCCCATATTATGATATTATAAAAGTAAGTACTTCAATTTTATGTGTATTACACGGAAAAGTGTTAATTAGTTTCAATTTTTTGTTAATGAAGTAATCCACCGTCAGTTGAAAGACATAATAATCATTACAAAATTGTTTAAATGATCCTCTATATTTATCAGCAAATTGAATAAAAACATGTTTGGATGAATTAATCCTCCTCTAGTTTTAATAGTTGTAAGTGTTGCCTCGGGTATATCACAAAATGATGTTTGGCCTAAAATCATAATTTTTAGTTAAGGAATTAAATAATCTTACAATTTGTTTATTTCCTGTACTTTACCTAATACTGCTTTTTGACAAGTGCTACACTTAATGTATTTGTTAATATGTTTATAATAACACCTACTATAGCTTATAATAATATACATATATTATAATTTACTTTTGGTGTCATTATATCAGATGGTGTTTGTAAATATTTAGTTATAACATCATCTGGTGAAAAGTGTTTAGAACAAATGTACTTTAAAGATTTTAATGGAGTGTTTATTTTACTCTGTACTGCTAATTCCCAAGCTACTTTATTAGTATCGGATACTTTAAACCAGAGACGGATTTACACAATTGCCGCCTTTAGGCAAATTTTTTTTTTGCCGCCTCATTAAACTTATCAACGAGAAAATGCATTTCTAAATACTTATTTAACATAAGTACTAAAAAAATAAATCATAAAGACTGATACTAAACAATAATTAAGTTATGTTAATAAACTGTTCTAATCAAGTAAATATTATAACAATACAATATTTATTAAAATATAATACATCACCATTTTTTTGAATAAATTTGCTGTACCAATCAAATATAATTATAATATAGATAATATAATTAAGTTCCTTCAAAAAATTAATGTTTTCAATCATATTTAAATTATAGTATTATAAAAAAAAACAAAAGCAACTAACCAAACTTAAAAATTCGTACTTAATATTATACAACATATAAAAATAATGTAAAAAAATTAACTATTTCATTTGTTTGCGTCTTGCTTTTTTTTCCACAAAATTTTGAATTATGTCTTCAAATTGTATTTCTTGTGTCATTTCACTTTCAATCGACAAAATCGACAAGGAGTTTAATTTTTCTTGTCCTAATTTTGAACGTAAATAAGTTTATATCCGCTTCAAAGAAGAAAATGATCTTTCCGCAGTACAATTAGTGGCAGGTGTTGAAATATAAATTCTCAAAATTATTTCTATGTTTGGAAACACCGACTTTAAGTCATTTTTATAAATTATTTCCAATTGTTTTAATGCAGTGAATTTTTCTTCATTATACTTGGAAATTAAAAGAGATCGAAAATGTAATATTTCGTGCTTAAACTCTTCATAATCTATATCAGACCAAACGATCAAACGAACCACGAGCGATTATTAATAATTATTACGACTAAGCAAAAAAACAATATAACGAAATATGTTATCTATGTTTAGTATTTAGGTAATAGATCTACGTTCCGGCAGTCGCTCGATAGTTTACTTGGACGAGTTGGACGTTTATTGTTATGTATTATAAAATAAAGAAGAAATTATATTAACAAGTATATTATTATTCTTAAATATTAAAAATTTTTTTTCCATCCTTCAGAGTAATCACCGTACATTAGAAAAACAAAAAGAAACGTAGAGTATTCTCAATAAAATATTGGCCTAAAATTGCCACCCTAGGCAACTGCCTACTTTGCCTGACGCTAAATCCGCCACTGCTTTAAACAGTGTAAAATTTTTTTGATCTTCAGAATTTTTACATCCATTTATGGAACAATTACGTATACATTTACGTTTTAGTGCCATTTTGCAACTTTGCAAGTATAAAAATATATCATTAAATTTAATAAGACGCACTATTAACTAAGTCCAATGTAATGAATAATTATAAATTAAATTTAGAAATAGGAAGGAAGTTCATGAAGTAGACAGTAATGGTTCTTATCTACAAATATAGATAGAGCACGATTCGCATTTGCTGCATTTTTGAGATTTCCACCCCGCACTTTTTGCCACTAGCCTTCTCCAAACTTCAAGCGGCCCGGTGATTAGGCTTTCGTTTCCAGTCCATACTATCTTAGTCCGTGATAGTACGATCAAAACAAAAACCCTCCGTCTAACTCCGTGTACAAATTAGCTAAGTAAAAAAAAGAAGAAAAAAAATCAAAAAAAAAATCATTGTATAACCAAAACATTTTTCGCTTCATATAGAATTTATAAAACCAGTAATTTCAAAACACTATAAAGATGTGATATCATAAATAAATGCTAAGTAAACTGAATTTAAGTATATTTAGTCTGTTTCGATAATTTATTTACTTGGCGAGGAAATTTTTTACTTCATACGATACAATATAAGAACCGTGGCGCTGGATGAATAATTAGACAATAAGACATTATAAATTAAAAATATTACAGTGAACATTTCTATACTAATCAAAATAATACTCTACAACCAATAATAACACTGTATACTCTATATTAATACTAAAATATCCTCGCCAAGTAAATAAATTATCGAAACAGACTAAATATACTTAAATTCAGTTTACTTAGCATTTATTTATGATATCACATCTTTATAGTGTTTTGAAATTACTGGTTTATAAATTCTATATGAAGCGAAAAATGTTTTGGTTATACAATGATTTTTTTTTTGATTTTTTTTCTTCTTTTTTTTACTTAGCTAATTTGTACACGGAGTTAGACGGAGGGTTTTTGTTTTGATATCACCAATTTTTATCATTTATACCTCAATACATTTTTATTAATTTTGCTTCTCGAGGATTAGCATATAAATGTCTTTGCCACCTCTAGGCCATCTTTCTTTATTAGAAGTGATATCATTACATCTGAACCAAAGGTTTGATTTTTTTATTAAACTTGTATAATGACCATGATGTAATGATTCCCCGTGATGACAAATCGCAGAACATATTCTATACATTTTTTCATCAACTTTTAAAGATGTTGTTGACAAAGATATTAATGATACATTATGCATTTTTTCTTGTAACTCATTCCATAATTGTAGTTGTATACACAAATATTGTCTTGTACTAGATACGTTCATTACTTTCGAATGGTTTCCTGTGATCCTACAATTACTACAATTTATTTCAAGTATTATTTCTTTGCTAAATTCATTAAATAATGAATTTAATGTAACTTTATTCTCAGTAACTGCTAGAGGTAATATATAATTTGGCGTTTTATTGGTTCTAACATCATAGCAATTTAAACATGTTAATATCGATATTAATTCATGTTTTAGACAATTTTTAAGTGAATCACTATGACAAAGAAGGGCATTGATAAATTCAGCTGCATCTTGTTGCTGAACATGATTAAAATGTTGTCCTAAAGATCGTCTTAAAGGAATACTGTTAAGTGGGTTCTGTTGTGATAAATATGATTTAGCTAATTTAGTCAAAGCAGAATGTTCTTCATTTTGTACTAATTGGTTTATTATGTAATGGCAGTTAAAAATCATTTGTAGTGATGCGTTTGCATAACATGATACTCCATCATAATTTGTAAAACCTGGTAATAGTAAAAGTTGATTTGGTAATTGATTTATGAATTGTTTTTGTTGAACATCTTTTATAACATTTTTAGTTGGATTCACCCAAGGTAAATCCTTAATTTTGTTGTGCTTTTTTAAATTAATGTCTATTAACTTTAAATCAGGACGATATTGTTTTTTCAGACGGTTATACTCATTAATTGCTGATGTTTGAGCTTTAATATTTACAGGATCAAAGTTAATTAAATGTAAACCGTTTAAACTAGTGACCCTAGATAGGGCTACATAAGTTTGTCCACACGAAAATATAGTATTACCTACATCAGCAATGCAACATTCTAATGACATACCTTGACTTTTATGTATAGTTATACCATATGCTAGAGTTATTGGAAATTGATTTCTATAAATAAATGCACCGGGGAAAACCTCAAATTTACTTTTAACTCTGTCAATGTCAAATTCTTTGTCTTTTACTGCTATTTTTATTTTTATTGGAATTCCACTGAACCCATCATATATCACCTGTTTTACCATCCCGATAGCTCCATTGACTAATCCAAGTGTGACATCTATATTTCTTATAATCATAACTTTACAATTTAATTTAATTTTAATATTTTTTTCTAATCCTGCAGTACGTGAACTATCTGAATTTAATAATGCAAGTTTTTTTATAGCTTAACATTTTGATGCTGGTTTAGCATCTACAGAATCTTGTGCTTCAAGATTTATGATTTCTGTAGGTAATAAATTTAAAAAGCCTTTATTAAGTTCTTTACAATGATTTCTAGTTGGTAAAAGTACTAATGTTGATTCAGGCAAACTTGATATCAAATTATACAACTCTACAATTACAGAAATGTTTTTATTATTATTATTATTGATTTTGAACTTAATTTTTCTTTTGTTAATTAATTCAATATCATCAGATGTTACTGCATTAATTCTTACCCTTTCTAAAATAGATGCATAAACGGAATCATTTTTTTGACGCATATTTTCGATTAATTCGTCGTAACTAAATAAATTTTGCCATATGTTTAACGTACCAAGTGAATGCGTGTACTTATCAATTTGATTTTTTTTCAAAGAAATAAAAGGAGATTCTTCATTCACTGGTGGAAGTTGTAGTAAGTCTCCAAACATAATAAATGCATGCGTCCAAACCACCCATCATTTATATCTCCGGTATCAAATATTTCACATAATCTTAAATTAATATAAGTTAGTGTTATATTTGAAATCATGCTAATCTCATCTATTATAATTAATATCATATTTTCCATGGCTTGCCTAATTATTTTTAGAACATTATTTGATAATGGTCGATATGGTGGAGTATTTCCATGCTCTACTGGTAATTGTAATAACCTATGAACAGTCATACCTTGAATATTGAATGCAGAAATGCCAGTAGGTGCAGTTACAGCAACATCTTTTTTAATTTTAGTTTCTATGAAAGCTTTCACAGTTTTTATTAAATATGATTTCCCTGTTCCACCAACTCCAGACACAAAATGGCGCATTGGAGAATTATTGTGAGAAGTTAATTTACATTTTACAAAGTTAAAGACCCTTTGTTGATCGGAATTCATGTTTGAGATTAATTTCTCGAGGTCTTCATTTGTACTTTTAATCCTTAATTCTTCCATAACTTCTTGAACTTCTGATATTTGAAACCTATCATCAACGCTATCATCAATATGTGTTTTTTTGTTCTTTTCTAATAAATCCTCAATAATCGTGTTCATATCATCTTTTGATTTTCTTAGGTACTCTAATCGTTCATGATAGTGTAATGCAGATTCAATTTTTTCTCTACAACTAATAAAAGCCTCGAAATATGACTTATGACACCCAATAATCTCAACTTCTTGGCGCCAAGGTTGAAATAGCATTAATAAAGAATGAAAATAGTTTTCTGGTTCTGATTGAATATTGTAAATTTTATGTTTTATGAGATAAGGTCGAGTTCTTTCTTTAATATAACCATAATTAGAATATTCATAATATTTTACATTTTTACTAACCGGTTTAGTTTTAACTATGTCATATAGTCGTACAAAGTCAAATAAACAAATTGTTTCCATATCAGATGGCCGATTAGGGTAATGCGTGTCGACTATTGAAGGGTAAAATATATCAATCTCATCATTGCCTAGTTTTTCGATATCAGCTTTAGATTTTAATCTTCTGTTTCTAATAATATTTATATCTAACCATTCAATAGTAGTTGATGGATCTGTACCAAACAATGGTATGCCAAGTAGAGTGTCACTTGCCTCTAGAGAACCACATTCTCGATTATTAAGTGATCTAAGAGCCACATTCCATAATTTACTAGCAAGTGACTTAGTATTATTAATAACTTCAAACGATTGCGCTGAATTTGACTTTTCTGGTTTGGTTTGGTATTTGGTTACGTATGAACTTAAAGCACATGATTTTTCACCAATAAATTGTAAATCCATGTTACCATTCCAAGCTAAAAGTATAGCAGGGTTATAATCATTAATATAAATCTCATTTTTAGAACGAGGTAAATCATATAATCTACTTTTCGATTTAAGACTCCTTCGGCCAGCAATTGACGTTGCCACATCTTTCATTATAAAATGATCGGTTTCAGTTCGGGGGAAACCAAATCTACAAGAACTAACAGTTTGGGTTCCTGTTTTTTTAATCCTCATACAATAACTATTATGTTTGTGCGTTTGGTACATTTCAATTCTTTCTGAAATAGTTGGGAAATCATGTTTATTTGGTTTGTGACAAGTAATTGTATTCGAAATAAATTTGACGACTTCATCGGTTGTGTTTTCACCTATAATAGGAGCCCCTTCAATCCACAAAAGTATATGAAAGTGTTGTAAGCCTCTTGTTTGATACTCTCTTCTCCAAGCGTAATGTGATACTTTTCCTAAAGGCGCGTCTTCGGAAGTTATAAAATCCAACATAGCTTTAAACTCATTATCTACAATACGTGAAGTTGACACAGGGTCTAAAGAAATTAAATTAGATGTAGATTTTCCATTTCCTACATCGCTATTCAGTTCTCTCAAGTAAAAATCTAGTCTTTGCCAATTATACTCACCGGGACTTAAAGTGAGGAAAAATGTTACTGGTCCATACCATGTTATCATTGTTTCTATATCAGATCTTGGATTCAACCAATATTGACTTGTATATCTTAACTTTGCGAAAATAGTCGTAAGATTTCCTTCTAGTTCATTGTTATTAAGTAACTCCAAGCATTTAGAAGCCGTAAGTTTAGTTCTCATATAAATGGTATTTAATTTATGATAAATACCAGCTTTTAATGCTCGTAAATTAGATTCATGTAATAAAAAGAATAAATACTGAGAGTCTTTGCGAAATGACGAATTCATAGACATTAATTGACATTTTACAAATTCTGAAGATGTTGATTTGATTTGTCTTTCGCTGTACTGACCATTCTTAGCGTATGGGAAAAGATGAGGAAAACATTTTAAATCTAACTGTAAGTCTTCAAAATTATTTATTGGATCATTTTCTATTCGGAGCATCTGATACAGTTCTGTATCTTTAGCATTTTTTCTTGGCTCATTTAAACAGTGTATTGTGAACTGCTGATAATATTCATCACTGGGAGATCTCTGGGAAAGCATAGCTTTATTGTGTGTTGATTTTTCAACACTATCATTATCAAAATCTTCGTCATCATCTATTTCTTCAATGACAACACCTTCATTTCCCATGTTGGTGATCAAATTTCGTAGACCATTGTAATCGGGTAAATTTATATCTTTGTATAGTAAATTATTTAATTTCAACCACGTTAGAGCATCATATATTTTTTTTACATTAACTAATGTCTCCCAAATTTTTTTTTGTCTTGTTGGCAAGCTGCGCACTAGAATAAACAAATCATTAGCCATTATGACTTCATTAGGGCTTGGTAATTTTTTTAGGGTCTGTTCCAGAGGAAGAGGCAAATGGAAAACACTACCAATGGCTTTTGTTAACATCGAGTTGTTGGGTTGTTTTCGTCCTGATACCGTCCCCATACGCACAACAACTTGAAATGCTTTAGCTCTCTGAATCAATTGTCTTTCAAATTCATTAAGTGAAGAAATCACTTCTAGCGTCTTAGGAGTAAACAAATCATTTAAAATGCAAGTTGAGACTGGTATGTTGGAGCGAAATTTTTTCAAACACATATTACAGATAAATTTACATGGTAAATTATTGGAATTGACAAAGTTAAGAAGAATATCCCATTGGTTATTAATTATGGGTTTTCTTAAATTATTAATTTCAACTACATCTCTTCGAAAGCATAATTTGTGACATGACATGCATACATTAATAGGTTTATCTATTACTCGAATGTTAAACTTAATAAACGACTGGGAATGAGTAGCAATTATATTATTTTCATTGGTATACGTAAAAGTACCTACATTGAAAACTGACCCTGTTAATTTTAGTCGATCCCTAATCTCTATCAATTTATTGAAATCTGAAGTATATATTGCATGATCAATGTGTGTAACTAAGTTTTGAGCTCTCTGCATTTTATACAATATGTTAGTTATACTTCTTATACTTGGGAAATGGGTACCTAGACTTTTTAGAAATAATAGATTTGATGTACATGTATAGTTGTAATGACATGCTAAATTATGACCAAGTTTCAAACTATTACGCGTTTCACTTATACACGTATAAATATATGAAATTTTGTTTTTGAAAACTTTTATTTTTGAGGATAAAATATCATTTATTATTTTTAATGCCCGATGAATAACATAATTATAGTTTAAATTACATACATCAACATTACACCGCCATGAAATATTAGAAGCTTTATGATTAATAGGCTCGAAAAGATTCATAATTTGACCAACTTCATTTATTTCTAAATTTATTTTATAATTGTTCGGCAACGGATTATAAACAGGGTCAGCAAAGAATGGTTCTGTATGTTTAGTATGTTGCGATGGTCCTAGTATTAAACACAAGAAACTGAAATCTATATCCTCGTTTTTAGGAATAAGAATATTATGTTTAATATTTTTATTTATAACTTTCTTTAAATATGAGAAAGAATTAATGTATAATTGTACGTTATTTTTTCTGGCCATCATGGAAGATTTGAGAATGTCGTCACATTGTATTCTTGCAATACCTAAAGGCAATTTGACAGTGTTCATAAGTCGATTTGTCCATTTTTCAATGTGTCCATGAAATGGAAACACTACCTTTGCCTTGACTTTTTTAGGTCGTCGAAACAGTAGTTTTTTAGGTGACTTTATTTTATCACAAGTTTTGTTAATAATAGGAAGTTTCTTTTTTTTATTCAATAAGTACATTTCTTTATTTTGAATTCTCTTTTTGTATATTTTAGTAGGCATATTTATAAATTACTATAAGTTTAAAGTAATAAAATATTAACCCACAACTCAAAGTTAGAGAAGCGAAAATGCACAATGTTTTGCAACAATATATATAATTTGCAAGTCCAGTGTGTCGTACGAAAATAATTTAATACGGACTATTTTAACAGCAATAATAATGCGTAGTACGTAGTAATAGGTACTAAACGGTTTATAAATTATTGGTTGAGGTGCGAACACAGTTTAAAACGGAATATACCGGACAAGTCCAGCGTGAGCCGTACGCGCAGTGCGAATACTGCGAACACTAATTACGAACTATATAATTACGTAACTTTATAGCTTGTATTTTTACGAACACTATTTACTTTAATGCGTAATTAATTAATTACCAATAACGACACGTAAAATAAAAAGCATGTACAGACTAGACAATACGCTATGAGCAGCAATGCAAAGAACGTTACGTGCAAGTCTACTGCAGGCTGACGACGATAACGAAATGAAACGTAAAATATTAACATGAAGTAGTAATAATGAAATGCGACGTAGCCATAGATAATACACGTAATAGTGTGAGGCCGTAGTGGGAGACCGGGAGGGGAGACCGGGAGTGGGGGAGCGTGAGTGGGGGCCGGTCGGCACGACAACGCGAGAAGCGGCCGCCGTGATTCCAGATTTCAATATAATTTTTCATTAAAAATGTTTCACGTTTCCTTTAATAACTTAATTTCTAACTGTACGATTTTTATGATTTTTACAAAAGGATCATCTGCATGATTTTCCTCATGTTTTGCAATTTACTAGGTATAAATTGATTCAGTAGATAATTAATTATATCATCTGATTAAAAACACCGAAATTTACACGGTTTTAATGGGAAACTCCTGCTTCGAGATAATATACACTGTCGTGCCGCGGGCGTCAGGCACTTTACCCGAAATTTCATGGAGGAAAAAAAAAACAAAAAAAAAAAAAACCAGCGAATTCCCGAACATTTGTGCCAACATAGAAAACAAAATTCCCTACAAATTATTATAATTAATTTATGTATTCGTGAAAATATTTATTTTTATATTCAAAAATTATCGTATAATTATGGGGCGTTTCGAATATTATTGTATAACTCTAAAAACTACTTAATTACCAATCAAAAAGGAAAAAAACACTTCAAATCAATTTTAGTTGATGTTATTAATTTACCATCAATCAGCTTAACACATTTTATAGATAATACTACACCATAATAATACTACAGATTAAAACTCATTTCTAAATTAAGTTCTAGCAAATACATAACTGTGAAAAAATGTTTACTGTTGTCTATTGAATATCTAATTTGTGACTGTAAGTGTGAATCATGGAAAAAATTAAGTTGTGTGGTGGAGATGTCACATGGAATGCTATGTACAGGCCTGTATTTATGAGGGTGGCAATGGGGACATTTGCGGCCAAATATTTAGGGGGAAGCCGGGCACAGCTGTGGCTCTGTAGTCCAGTGTAATATTGTAACAATAAATATTTTTTTGGAAAGAACTTATACTATTATTTGTACCATAATTTGAAAAAAAATTATAATCATTATACCTATTGTATTCTTTTTTGTAGATTTTTTTTGCTGTGTATAATAATATACTATATTTTATTATACCTTATACCTACATTTTAATAATAGTAATTAAAACATGACAAATTGACAATTAAAGTGTATTAAGAAAAATCAAAAAAGTGGATCTATTGTTTGGTGGGGTTGGGGCTTAAAAATATGGTTACCCAGGGCGTAAAAATTATAACATACTGTGTTTAAGTGGAGCAAATTATCAATTTAAAGTTAATATAAAAAAAATTACAAACTTAACTCAATTAAAAATAATTTCGGTACAGCTTTGTTATAGCTACCCAGGTTTGTTATCCATACACAGCAAAACTTTTAGAGATTTAGATATAAATATATGATTATTAGATATAATTATGTAGAATAATATATTTTAACATGTAAATTAAATTTACAAACATGGTTTAATAGTTGAATATAATAATATATTGGAGTCCTAAAGATTAAAATAATAAATCAATGAGGTCCAGTGTTAATCTCTGTCAAATCTTTATATTTAAAAAATAGCAGTATTAAATTTAAAATAATTAACCAGTTGGTATTCCAATTAATTTATATTAAAAAATTACAATACCTATTAGGTAAATAATAATAATAATTTTACGCTGTCGGTATATTTGGTATTTTCGCGACTCAGTTGTTGTAATAAAACAGATTATTACCGACCTGAAAAAATATTTGCAATGAATTATGATACAACTATAATCTGAGTTTGATAAATTAAATAAAATATATATTTTCTATTAATAATTATAGTAAAATAATATAATATAATAATAATAACACATAGCATATACTTTTACAGTAAATACATAATCAAATACAATATTATGTTGACGGGGTCCAGTGTTAACATTTTGTCAATAAATTCTATCCATAATATGTTTTTGTTAAAAAATAAGTAAATAAAACACCAATAACAGTTAAATATACAAAAATTAACAGTAAGGATAAAAATTAATTGGCTGAAAATAAAAACTTGTGATTGTCCAAAGAAGATGTATGAGCTGAATCATAGTTGAAAAGTCAATGTTAGTTCCAAGATATTCTTAATATTCTTTACCTTGTTTATCCAAAACTAAGCTCTTATTTGTTGACTATAACAAACAAAAAAACAAACTAATTAATATAAGATTTGTGAATAATATATTATAAGTGTAACATAAGTACATCACTTTAACCATTGAAGTGTTATGTAAGTAACTTAAATTATGAATATAATAAATAAAAAGCAGTATCAAAAACTTAGATAGGCTCGAGTAAGAAAAACTATTGATAACTAAGGTCTTTCTAAAAATCATTATATATAATAGAATATGTTATATTTGCCATTTGGTGCACAATATTATATTAATTCTTTGAAGTTTAGAATACAGGCTACAATCGACCAAACATTACGACAAAGTACTTAGGTATGTGAAATATAACTTAAACTTAATTTTGTTCAAAAAATTACTTTTATTCAAATAAAATTACAATATCATAATATTAATATTAACCATCCAACATTACCATAAATAATTATATAATGATGAATTGGAGCAGCACTGCATTTTTCCAAATAGGTTATCTCCTTGAGGTTCAGGCACATTCCTACATCACTCACTATTGTTCCCTCTTGACTAGAACTAAAACACTAAATTAATTAATATTACAAAGTACAGAGAGATAAATATCACTACAAAGCTTACTTGATGTGTTATGAATCATGAAGATTTGAATGTTTGATTATTGTAGGTGGTAGTAGTCTTTCATCAATGGACTTCATTAGGTAATTCATTATTGTCAATATTATACCTATAGTAATAGGTGTTTGAGACTGGAGTCATTGAGGTACCTTCCTTCCATTTTGCATGAGGCAGCTACCTCGTAAACATATTTTCAAGCTTCCACTAAATACATTATAGGGATTTTAACGGTATACAGAACTTACATGATTTGAGTTATGATGGTTTGAATGTGATTGTTGTAGCTCGTAGATAGCACATGTTTAACTTGGTTCTCGCAATAGTTTTAATTCTTTGTCGAATAAATTGTACCTACAAGAAATTACACTGTAGTTTAAAATAAAATACTAAATAATACACAAGCAGGTTAGTAAAAACTATGTACGACTTACGGAAGTCACATGAAAGGTGAACTTTTTAGATTTGTAATTTGTATACTGCACAAGGAAAGGTAGTGAACATATTAATTAATTATATAAAACCTACTTGAAATAGTAAAAAGTAATTAATACATTTTAAATTTTATAAATTCAATAAAAATTAAAAACTTCAAATATTAACGTATAAATGTATAATAATATTATTGACATAAGATACGAACATAACCTCAATATTGTTGTCATTTGAAACGGTAACCATATAAAACCTGAACCATGGTTATACTGATTAATGATCCGTTATCAAAATTTATAATCTATGATTTTTGATAAAGCGTGTTTTGTACGGTTTTTTGGATTTTTATGGGTTTTTGAAGCTATGCATTTAACTACTAAAAAATTCGTTACGCCGATCATTCAAACGGAATCTCCATAAAATTCCCTATAGATAAACTCTAGATTTCAGCATTTCTCGTTCTCCTAGGTGGGATTAACCTCGTCCACAAACGTCACTCGTCACCACAATGGTTCTGAAAATCTGAATAGAATACATACCTAATAAAATATACATCTGTCATTTACTAATTTACTATACCTTTTGTCCAGCGTTAGTAGATTTCAAGACATGTCATATTATAGTATTATAACAAAATACATTTAATTATAAGCATTTTCGAGACCTATGAATCATTAATTTTGTTAATTGAAATTCAAAATTCATCAATTATTTAAACAATATTGTTCATGTTAAACAGTCTTAAATAGATTTATTATTGATGTGTTTATATAATGAATATGCATAAACTACTGGCATATAATGTTCTAAATACTGTTTCTGACGTAATTACCAAATGTGAACAAACGTATGTACATATTGTGTACCTAATAGTTTTTAAAGTTGAATAAATCATTTACCTATAAGTTGTAGATGACGTTCACATGAGATAATATTTTATACTTTTAATTTTTGAGTTACCAAACGTTTCGCTTTAGGCTCGGCCCTTCTGAAACGTACTCCTAGAGTCTGGGGGTCCTTCCCCCCCT
Organism: Nasonovia ribisnigri; assembly: GCA_027563435.1. NCBI lineage: Eukaryota > Metazoa > Arthropoda > Insecta > Hemiptera > Aphididae > Nasonovia > Nasonovia ribisnigri. The sequence goes on along the minus strand of JANEHU010002704.1, from coordinate 10,522 downwards.
TTAGGTGTATTTCGGAAAAGGTTTAGTTTTTGTTCAACGTTTCTGAAACTCAAGTTTTGTATAGTTTGGAGGTTGGTGATCAAATTTGGCGTCAGGTGTCAAGTCCGTAGGAGCCGTATTTCCCCATCTTTCGGGGCTTCGAAAGTTCAAAATTTGCGGACACTTACATTTTGGCGCGGCAAACCGTTTTCGTAGCTGTATGTTATAGAAGACCTTGCGCCGTATCGATGGGTACCAATATCGAGGTTCTTGGACTTTTGGTTCGGGAGTTATGATTTTTCGTGTGTTTTTATACTTAACAAAAAACATGGTCACATGTATTTTGGATTTTGAGTTTTCGTTCGATCATTACTAAACTCGAGATTCTAGTCATTTGGCGTACGAGAATTGAAAAAGGGTCTATGTTCAAAGTACGTACGCCCATTATTCCGCCCGTAATCGGAGTAGCAAAAAGTTGAAAAACGAATAATGTGAGTTTTCGTATAACCAGACGTTTCCTTATGGTATGCGTATATTTTAAAATGTTGAGTAATAATTATTTTGAACTTTACTTCGCGTATAGTAGACGTGTAGCATTCATGTAAATGTAAATCGATAGGTGTATAAGAATAAATTATTAAAACCTATCTAATAATAGGTCAATTCACTCTAATATATGTATTTGAGCTAACAATACAAAATTGGAACGGCTGAACGTAAATTTTGAAATACTAGCTCCTTCAATATTGGTCATATCGTTTTGAAAACTTCGAGGTTCGACGCACCGACACCTCGAAATTCAATTTCTGTTCTAAAAAAACTCGCGTCTAGATTTTAAGATGGAGAATCTTGCAAAACAAAATTTCCCGCCAATTTTTTTTTTGAAAAATTCACGTTTTGAACTCAACATTTACCCCCTTCATATTTAAGTTTAAAAACTTTTAAAAACTGACAACTGTTCTAGGGACTCTTCCGCTTCGATACCCGAAGCTTTCAAGACGATACGATCAATATTGAAGTTTTTAAGTTTTCCGGATATATATTACGATTTCTAAAAAATCAAATCCTTTAAAAAAAAGCACTATCTTTTTGAAACCTTCAACGATCGAAGGTGAAGGGTCACTAGACCATTTCCCAGTATATAAAAGTTTTCTTGTGTACTAGATATTTACATTTTTATAAAAAATTAATTTTTATGAATTTAATTAAATTGTTTATAATTATGATAAGATTATATTAAAGTCATATTTTGTCCATTTAATATGTATTTGAATTTTGAATGTTCTTTTGTTTATGCTATTACTTATTAAGTATACTGTTAATGAATTTAAAACTTATTATGAACATTTGAATTCAAATTAATGAAATACAAAGTATTAATTAAGTATTTTATAAACATAGGTAGTAGTTTTATAGACATAAATTAAATATATTTAATAATATAATGCAATTGTACATTTGTGAAACCATTAGGCTAGGTTCATAATAAACCCCACTTACCTCCATTAAATATTTATATTGATATTGTCGTGACTTTTCAGTGATACACCTCTATCGACACTTAGGTAACCAAAATACCATAAATTAACCGGTTACAGATCGGATTGAAAGAATACAGTTAACGTAGGACTACCTTTCACCGTTTAAACCTTAAATCGTCAACGACCATAAATTAACCGGTTACAGATCGAATTTAAGGAGTACGTAGAATTGCGTGGCTACTCAAAAACAAAACATATAATTTTCCGGGTTCCGGGTTGAAAGTTTCAAAAAGATAGTGCTTTTTTTTAAAGGATTTGATTTTTTAGAAATCGTAATATATATCCGGAAAACTTAAAAACTTCAATATTGATCGTATCGTCTTGAAAGCTTCGGGTATCGAAGCGGAAGAGTCCCTTGAACAGTTGTCAGTTTTTAAAAGTTTTTAAACTTAAATATTGGGGGGTTAAAAGTCGAATTCAAAACGTGAATTTTTCAAAAAAAAAATTGGCGGGAAATTTTGTTTTGCAAGATTCTCCATCTTAAAATCTAGACGCGAGTTTTTTTAGAACAGAAATTGAATCTTGAGGTGTTGGTGGGTCGAACCTCGAAGTTTTCAAAACGATATGACCAATATTGAAGGAGCTAGTATTTCAAAATTTACGTCCAGCCGTTCCAATTTTGTATTGTTAGCTCAAATACATATATTAGAGTGAATTGACCTATTATTAGATAGGTTTTAATAATTTATTCTTATACACCTATCGATTTACATTTACATGAATAAATAATGAGCTACACGTCTACTATACGCGAAGTAAAGTTCAAAATAATTATTACTCAAAATTTTAAAATATACGTATACCATAAGGAAACGTCTGGTTATACGAAAACTCACATTATTCGTTTTTCAACTTTTTGCTACTCCGATTACGGGCGGAATAATGGGCGTACGTACTTTGAACATAGACCCTTTTTCAATTCTCGTACGCCAAATGACTAGAATCTCGAGTTTAGTAATGATCGAACGAAAACTCAAAATCAAAAATACATGTGACCATGTTATTTGTTAAGTATAAAAACACACGAAAAATCATAACTCCCGAACCAAAAGTCCAAGAACCTCGATATCGGTACCCATCGATACGGCGTAAGGTCTTCTATAACATACAGCTACGAAAACGGTTCGCCGCGCCAAAATGTAAGTGTTCGCATATTTTGAACTTTCGAAGCCCCGAAAGATGGGGAAATACGGCTCCTACGGACTTGACACCTGACGCCAAATTTGATCACCAACCTCCAAACAATACAAAACTTGAGTTTCAGAAACGTTGAACAAAAACTACTAAATTACTTTTTACTATTTCAAGTAGGTTTTATATAATTAATTAATATGTTCACTACCTGTCCTTGTGCAGTATACAAATTATAAATCTAAACAGTCCACCTTTCATGTGACTTCCGTAAGTCGTACATAGTTTTTACTAACCTGCTTGTGTATTATTTAGTATTTTATTTTAAACTACAGTGTAATTACTTGTAGGTACAATTTATTCGACAAATATAACTCAAATCATGTAAGTTCTGTATACCGTTAAAATCCCTATAATGTATTTAGTGGAAGCTTGAAAATCTGTTTACGAGGTAGCTGCCTCATGCAAAATGGAAAGAAGGTACCCCAATGACTCCAGTCTCAAACACCTATTACTATAGGTATAATATTGACAATAATGAATTACCTAATGAAGGATCAAGTCCATTGATAAAAGACTACTACCACTTACAATAATCAAATATTCAAACATTCAAATCTTCATGATTCATAACACATCAAGTAAGCTTTGTAGTGATATTTATCTCTCTGTACTTTGTAATATTAATTAATTTAGTGTTTTAGTTCTAGTCAAAAGGGAACAATAATGAGTGATGTAGAAATGTGCCTGGGCCTCGTTTGAGCTTCTTTTCTATATTGTACTTCCTTGGAATGAATCACTTAAATGTTGATTTTTTTTTTAAATTACACAATACTTTACAAGTTATATGAAATAAACTTACAAATAACATGGCATTCCTAATATTTAATAATTTAGTTATTTAAGATAATAAATATAAAATTATTGTAGGACAATTAGCTAGGGATAATGGATAAAACAAATTTAAAACAAACAATTTGGTATTTGAAAATGAGTTGTTTATTAAAATATAATATACATTTTATTAGTAATTTATGGTGAAATATTGATAACATAATACATAAATAAGTATTCACTATACATATTATTGTACTGAAGTTGTTTCAGTTTAAAACATACATAATTTAGGTAATCAACATAAGATTAATTACTAATATTATTTTTGATGTTTTCCACAATAAATTAATTTTGCATAAGTTTAAAGTTATTTGATACAACATCAAAAAATAGGCAATATTGTAGATCCTCCTTAACAGGCCAAAAAATGAATTCCTATCATCACCTTCATTAAATATTTATCTCAAAATATATTGAACTGCGAGGAGTTCACACATAGTAAAGTTAAAAATAGTGAACTGCAGAAACTCAACTTTTCCAAACAAGACTGTACAGTTTGTTAACACACAAACACTTTTATTTTTATTTTTGTTTTCTTGTACAATACCTACTACCTCTACCAATTAAGGTCTATTCAAAATTTGTAAACATTATTTAAAAAAAGTAAAAAGTGGCTTAGGTTTATCTGTTTTTTATTCTGGTATTAGTATAAATGTAAACTTTTTGTTAATTAAATTATTGGGGTTATTATTTATATGTTATCATATCTTAAAATTAAATTTAAGACATAATATTATGATTTATGCTTGACTTTGAATACTATTTAAATACTTTTTTAACTTAAAATAAGGGCCTAAAAACCCAGAATGATTTGAAAATACTAATTTGTGACTAAGATTTGCTCTATAGTCGTCCTACAATAATCCCATTTTTTTGCACAATTAGTAGCCTTGAACAACACATCAAATATCCATTAAAATATGAATAACCGTGTAATACAACAGTTATGGTTAAGTTCAGTATTTCAGGAGTGTCATCAAAACAGCCATCGCCAGCCAATGACTATAACAACAAGGTCCATGATTTTTACTGCATGAAATTTATTTGGAAGATTTTTGAGAGCAGCATTCTGTGTTTGAAAATCTGCAATTATGAAAAATTTAAATAGTTTGTACATTGTTACAATCAATTTGGATAATTCTGTCGAAGGTACGAATACCTAAAACTCTAGTATTTAACTTCAATATTGACATTAGAAAAACTGACATTATCATTAATTGTACACAATACACATAATACTTAATATAGAGTTATATTAATATTTAATAATTTGTAATTATCAGTGGCATGTTGATGTAAGCCCCGCTCTTTCCATAGATTGTTTAAAGACGCCAACATTTTAACATGCCAATAACATAATAATTGCAGTTGGTTTATTTTGTAAATTAAAATCAACAAATAATATTTTAACAGTAAATTGAAATATTTGTTTGATTTCATAAATTTGTTTTTAAATAAAACTAGTGAGATATAATATGCAAGAGTATATTAAGCATTTTATACTGCTTTGTAAAATTATTTCACTTTTATAACATAACTCCGCACCCCAAAAGTAAAATTTTAAATACGTACGTCACTGCGATAGCACGAGCTGGGTTTTCGGTATGAACTATGGTCTATGTTCAAAGTTTTCAGAACGACAATAATGCGTAAAAAATAGCAAGCACAGTAAGCACAATAGGTAAGCAGTAGGCACTAGGCAGTAGTTAACGAATAACGAGAGTCGGTACGGCAAAGTTCAAGCGTACAAGGTCTGTCCATACTCCATTCGTTCATCCGCTCATATTTTGGGTACCTATCAAAATGGTGGGAAAATGAGAAACTCGGAAAACCCGGAAAACCTCCGGCAAAAACCGTTACAAAACACAACGAAAGCATTAAGCAATAAGGCGGGAACAAATACATATTTTAATATGTATTTTTTCAAGGCGGTGCATTTAGGAATACTAAATTCTGAATTGAAAATTTGAATTTATTTGATGTTGGCAATATCGGGTTATCATTCTCTTTTTATTTTATCTTTTTTTTTCCTCGCCATGAAATTTCGGGTAAAGTACCCCTATCCCGCGGATAAAGTGGTTTGCGCCGTCGGGCACACGTCACACACTACAAACGCACACGCACTGGCTGTTAGTGGGTAGCGGACATGGTCACGGACCGCGATTTCAGATGTACAGGTAAACATCGGCCTATGATATAATGTATTTTTTGTGACCGTCAAACTGAGTCCCCGAAACAGCTGTGGAACTACAGACTGGCGTCATCTAGCGGCGTTTTGGTGGAAACTGAACAATATAAAGAGTACTAAGTACTTTTGTCGTATATTATGAATCATGGATAAATATTCTTTAATGTCTATGATATGAGTAGGTGAATCGTGGAAAAAAAGCCCACGGAAAAAAAGCCCAAGGAAAAAAAGCCCAGAAAAAAAACCTAACGGAAAAAAAGCCCAAAAAAATAAATACACCAAGGAAAAAAAGCCCACGGAAAAAAAGCCCAAGGAAAAAAAGCCGAGAAAAAAAACCTAACGGAAAAAAAGCCCAAAAAAATAAACACACCAAGGAAAAAAAGCCCAAGGAAAAAAAGCCCAGAAATAGAAATAGAAAGAATTGAATTTTAAATAATTAATTAATTAATACAATTTAGGTACCTACCATCAATGACCAAATTATCAAGGCTAGTTGGCTCAACTGGATTTAATGCAGAACGTTGATTTCTTAAAGTTCTTTTAACATGGTCTTCAACTGGCATCTTCGCTCTAGTGTTACCATCCAACTTAGAAATTTCTGCCGCATAAACTTCAAGTGGCTTAGATAAACCAGTCTTTGATCGTTCCTTCATCGCACACAAAGCTTTTTCTACCTTTACACAGTCATCATCTTTCAAATGGCTATGCCCTGTTTTTACTTCTGGGTTCTCCATTTTCCAGTACATTTCATTGAACACCTCTTAGAACACCTCCAGGTTATTTTTGATATGCCAATATACTTTACAACATATACATAACATTTGTAACAACCTTTGTCACCACCTTTATTTGATTTTATAATCTCCATAGTCACAAAATTGGTAAATAAAAGTATAAAATATAAAACAAATTTATAACTGGATAAAACTGTACTAGTACAACCAAGTAATGGAGTACTATATGGAGTGTCAATATTACCCAGCTATTGATAAATTTTAACATACGACACGATATTATAATATTAAACAAATAACAATAATTCAACTTAACCGGCTACCGTATTAATATCAACAATATAAATATAATATAAAATATCCTAAACTGACAGTCTCCGCTCAGAATGGTTTTTCGTAGGTATACAACTATATTATATAATTGAAAAAAATTCAAATTTAACAGTTTAACACCATCCATTACAGTCATCCACTAGTAATCTACTCTACAGCAGAGCAATATCCACTTATACCTTCTTTTATTTTAACTAACTTATAATTCGTAGGTATTGTAATTTAATTACTGTCTAGGAGCACTGGCGGGAAAATATCAATTAGAATGTCTATAAACTAGTGGACTATAGTTTGTATGATTAAATTTGGCATGCGACCAACAACTGAAATATAAAACCAGATAATATTACCAATAAAAAAGATTTCTGTAAATGTAAATGTGACCCGTAAACTGTACTGGTGGTAAGCTCTCCCGAATTCCGGGTCTACTCCAGTTACTATCTGACGGGAACATGTAATCTCTCTTTTTTTACTTCAGTAGGTACTACCTGATCATGTAAACTCTCACGAGTCTACTACTCTACTTCACGAATACTAAATTTCATTTAAAAAGTAAATTACATTATAATAATAATCAATGAATTTAGTTGATGTGCACTATAAATATAGTAAAAATACAAATAAAATATACCTAGGACCTAGGTACATTTAAATTTAATTTAAAAAAGAAAATTATATAATAATAATAAAAAAAGCCATGTCTTTAGCTGCAGTGCGCTATAATATTATAGTAAAAATACCTACTTAAAATATAAATTAAATTTTTGTGATAATACGAACGTACAGATTTCAAAAAACTTAAGGTACCTGCTGGCTGCTATCCAATATGTATATTAAATATACTTGAAGAAATTCATATTCATATTCTTATTTATAATTTCTTTTTATATAATGTTTAATTCAATTTCAATAATCAATAATATGCTACTGTAATATGTAATTTTAAGGTTGTAACATGTAGGAACCTATACTACTAACCCAAGCTCTGCTTAAAGGTAGGTAATAGATAACAATGTATAACAATGTTTTTTGTTAGAAAAAAAAATATATATATAATATCTGTAACTCATAGGTCATAATAATATTGTTGAACATTTTACTGCAAGGTGCGTGTTATTTCAGAAATGATATTTGTCAGCGAAAATGTTGCCAACTGGGGATAATATATCATAAGCAGACTGTGTGAACATTGCAGTGTTTCAAAGACAAACAATAAATATTTTCACCGATAATCAAGTACGATGACTTGTAGGTATAACTAGAGACTGAGTGAATGGGAAGTGTATATGGTATGGTGAAGATAAGGAAATAGGTCAACAGGATTTCAGAATGTGAAAAAGAAATATAAGGTTAGGGTAAGTTAGTGGAGTGAGAATAGCTGCAAATATATGAGACTGTTAAGTTAGGTGTGTAAGGTACAAAGGAGGATAGAATAAGAAATTAATTAATTTAATGTAGTGTATATGAGTGGTATATATTGTAGTGGATTGTAGGACAGTTTTCCCAATCCGTTTTTCCCAATCATTTTTTCCCAATAAATTTTTCCCAACTTTAACATTTCCCAAATCTGATATTCCCAATCTAATTTCTCCAATTTTAATATTTACCATAAATATATTATCCCAATATATATTTTTATAAATTTAATATTTCCCAAAAAAAAAACCTTATCTTATTTTTGCAAGCCATTTGTGTGTAGTCATGTCATATCATTGAGATAATAGTCTAGACTATTGTATGTAATCATTTTTATTGCTTGGTTAATCGGATAAATGGTCGGTATCGATTATCGAATGGCCTTGCTATTTAGTTTTTAACTACCTGGTTTAGTGTCATTTTGACAGCCGTTGTCTCAATGAGTGATTTTTCGTATATTGACTTGTAATTTTCTTATTACCGTATTCATTTAAATTATGGCCGAAATTATAATAAATTCCAACGGAAGAGGAAAGCTTCTGCATATTGACGGATATCTCTATTATAAACATTCGGAAAACCAAGGTCGAATTTATTGGTGTTGTCGTAAAAAAGGTGAGTGCTCTGCTCGGGCTATAACAAGTAATTCTGGGAAAAGTAGTCTAGTCCATAAAGGCCCTAAAAATTCTATACATGACCACGCACCGAATTTAGAAGAAGTTAATGCCTTAAAAGTTATGATAGATATAAAAAGAAAAGCTAGAGAACATCCTGAAGCACCCCCAGCACCGAAGGAACCGAACCCAGATTCCCTCCAAAATTGTGGAACCAGTACCATACAGTACTACAACGATTGGCAAGAACTAATAATTTGTCAGAAGGCTGGCATAATCGGTTCCAAGTGGTTGTCGGACGACAACATCCAAGCGTCTATACATTTTTCACTGAACTTGGCAAAGAACAAGCCGACACTGAGTGCATGTTACGGCAGCTAAATCTGGGACAAAAAATAAGGAAGGGTCGTAATATGGTACGACTAAAAGCAGAGGAAAGAATACATAATATTGTTTCAAAGTATGACGAATTTGTTAATAACAATGATATTATTGCATATCTCACGGCTGTTGGTCATAATTTAAAATTTTAATAGAGTTTTATTTATTTATTTATACTATTTTTTTAACTATATTTTTTTACATTTTAAAATTAACAATAAATAATTTCTTATATTTGGTAAAATCTTATAATGATAGATTTGATATTGTGAAAAATAACTTTTGGGAAAAATGGTATTGTGAAAAATAAGTTTTGGGAAAAATGGTATTGAGAAAAAGAACTTTTGGGGAAAAAAAAAATGTGAAAAACAGATTGGGAATAGTGTCTCCCTACCATTGTAGTGAGAACAAGAGAGAGTAGGATGAGGTGGTTCGGTCACTGTATGATAAGAGGAAGTGAGAAAAGGTAATGGAAGTAAATTTAGGGGAACAGAAAGGGTTGAGATCACTGACGAACAGATTGATAGGTAGAATACTGATCGTATGGAGGTGTAAGGAGAGCGTGGCTGAACCTGTATATAGCTTGTGAGAGAAAGGGGCAGAAGAAGTGTGAATGTAGAATAGATAGGTTACAATTCCGAATGCCTAGGATCTTGAATTGCAAAGGCCACTTGACTATTGGGCTGAAACTATACCGGTATCAGTTGATATAGGTTTACAACCTCGACTTATGGGATAGAATAAAAAGATCGGTTGCCGGTTGAGATTTCAGCACACTATTTGTTTTTTATATTTGACCCACGCGTAGCATATACCAAACCTACGATTAATAGGACCAATCCTATATTGTTACTTTCCTTACTGACCTCCTCCGTTGGCCGGAACCGGAATTCCTTTTTCCATTCGGCACCGCGTGGAGGTGGGGGTAGGACTCGGCCGACTAGGTAAATTTAATCTAATATTAAAAGTAACATTATAATATCCAGGGACGGTTGTAGCGGCTGGTACTGAATTGGTCCCCGAGCTCTAACCCCACATGCCGAATTGGTTCCCGTTTGAAAAAGGTGTTTTGTTGGGGTGGGCTGAATTGGTTCCCGTTTGCAAAAGGTATTTTGTTGGGTTGGGCCCAATTGGTTCCCGTTTAATTACGCACATTTTCCTTCTCAATTTTACAGGCTTAGGACTGTCAACTTAAAAGTAGGCTTGGTTAAAAATGTGCCTCAATGTGTGTTATAAAAAAAATGATATAATATATACAATTTTAAATCGTTGATTTGGAAGTCAACTATAGTCATTACTAGGTGTAGG